>VYXG01003523.1:397281-409066 GCA_013397235.1 Lanius ludovicianus | reverse complement strand
TCTCCACACCAAGTCCTGAGTCCTGGGCACACACCCAGGTGAGGACAGTAGCCCCAGATGGGCTCCTCCCCTCCATGGCCAGTTCTTTTGTTTCTCCCAAGTACCCAGCCATTTGTTGTCTCAGTAACAGGGGAGAAAATTCCTCATGAGAAAAAAGGCAACTCCCAAAACCCCAACACTCTCCCAGCCAGGAGTTCCCAATTCCCAGGATCCCAGCCAGCCCTGCCCTCTGGCACTGGGAAGCCATTCCCTGGCTCCTGGCCCTCCAGCCCTTGTCCCCAGTCCCTCTGCAGCTCTCCTGGAGCCCCTTCAGGCCCTGCAAGGGGCTCTGAGCTCTCCCTGGATCCTTCTCCCCTCCAGAGGAGAATTCCCAGCTCTCCCAGCCTGGCTCCAAAGGGGGTCCAGCCCTCCAATCATTTTATCCCAAACTATTTCCACCCCTTTCCCAGTTTTATACCTGTACAGGATTTGTGAAGGTTCAGCCATCAGACTTGACTTGATTTGACCATCCCTGACAGTGCCCAAGGCCAGGCTGGACATTGGGGCTGGGAGCAGCCTGGGGCAGTGGGAGGTGTCCCTGCCCATGGGATTGGAACTGGAGGGGCTTTAAGGTCCCTTCCAACCCAAACCAGTCTGGGATTCTCTGACTTCAGCTTGGATTTTTAGGTCACTGTGGTGCTTGACATGGCCCCAACCCCAAATTCAGCAGCGTTTGGTGCCTGTTTTTGAAGCTCTGGACTCCTGTGTGTGTCCCAGTCCCCCAGCACAAGCCCATTGCTCCATGAGGCAAACTGGGAACCAGCCAGGAGTTCTGCCTTAATTTCTGCCCAACATTTGTAGTGTTTCACTGAAAGATTTTAGGTTGGAACCTGCCCTGCACCCCATGTTGGGGACCATCACCCCAAACGCTGCTTCTGGGAGAATGGCTGGGAATTTATCACTGAAGGAAATACTGAAATGAAAAGTTATGAGCTTTATAACTTTCAGAGTGAGCTTAAAGTGCCTGGAGAGATCTCAGCATGGAGTCCTGTGGCTTTAGGGTGCTGCTGCCCTTGGCTGTGCCAGTTTGGTGTCCCCTGTGCCCTGTCCAGGCTGGTAACAAGGCACTGGAAGCTGGGAACAGCTCTTGGAGTCACTTAATCATCTCTGAGCTCCCTTCCTGCCCCTGCAGATTCCTCTGCCCCAGGCCTGACAGCAGCCAGTGCTTTACAAGTAGTTACCACCTAATTCCCATAGATTTGGGGTCTTTCAGAGTTCCATCATCGCTCTGGTCTCTGTTCATTTGGGGAAAAGCTGGGTGCTTGTGTGTTTTTAACCATCAGCCCCTTATTTCTGATGGTCTGATCTATAAATTCCCACTTGCTATGATTAAAAGAAGAGCGGGTGATTAAGAGAAGCAAACAAGAAATGCAATCTTTCCTCTGTCAGAAACCTCTGCTAAATTGCTTCTCCCCTCAAGCAAGGGAGTAATCAAGTATTGGCTGGAGTTTATTCCCGTCTATCTTGATAAGGTGGATTTTTTAATCTGGTGCATCTCAGCTCCCTCATTGCTGTTCCAGGAGAGGGAATGGGAGCCCCACGTGCCGGGTCAGAGGGGAGTCACTCACTGCCAGTTTGGGGGTGGAGAGGACAGAGGGAACAAACACCATCATTACAGGAGAACAGACAGAAAGATCTGCCTGAAATAATGCGCTCTGTGCCACCAGAAGTGTCCAAGGCCACGTTGGATGGAGCTCTGAGCACCCTGGTCCAATGGAAGGAGTCCCTGCCCATGGCAGGGGTGGCACTGGAGGGTTTTAAGGTCCCTTCCAACCTAAACCGTGCTGGGATTCTCTGAAAGCAGGGAGGTTTGAGGATTCAAGACATGCAGAAGAATTGGAGAGATGATCAATTGTATTTGGTTCCATGTGAAAATAATTGAAATGTGTGAGTGCCAATGAAGTGAAGCACTGCTGTGGATCAGCAGCAGGAAAAACAGGGCCTGATGGTCCCGTCCTGGGTGGTTTATGGAGCCAGGCTGGGAGAGCTGGGAATGTTCCCCTGGAGAGGAGAAGCTCCAGGGAGAGCTCAGAGCCCCTTGCAGGGCCTGAAGGGGCTCCAGGAGAGCTGCAGAGGGACTGGGGACAAGGGCTGGAGGGCCAGGAGCCAGGGAATGGCTTCCCAGTGCCAGAGGGCAGGGCTGGCTGGGATCCTGGGAATTGGGAATTGCTGGCTGGGAGGGTGGGCAGGGGCTGGGCTGGAATTGCCAGAGCAGCTGTGGCTGCCCCTGGATCCCTGGCAGTGCCCAAGGCCAGGCTGGGCATTGGGGCTGGGAGCAGCCTGGCACAGTGGGAGGTGCCCCTGCCATGGCACTGATGATCCTTAAGCTCCCTTCCCCCCAGACCATCCCGGGATTCTCAGACATTTTCTGTAAACATGGCAGATATCCACGCAAACACATTTTAACGAAGCGAGCAGAATGGAAAACTGAAGCTCTCCTAATGTTTGTTCTGACTTTGAGCACCTGCAGAGATTCCAGTTTCCCTGCTATTCTCCTTTTTCATGTTGAAGCCTGACATTTTAGGCTCCATTTCAGACACTGTCACTAATGGCCCCGTCTCTGTCACCACTGGCGGTGACATTCAGGTGGGCACACTTCATTGCCAGCACAGCAGGAGGGTGTCATTAACTCGGTGACAAATTCCACTTTATCTCCAAGTTTTCCTTATTTTTCTTTTGTTCCTCATAATTTATTACCAGGCAGATTAAACTAGCAAACTTTGCTCCCTAAGAGGGAGCTGCTGCAACAGTGGTGCTTCCAGACAGATGGGAAAGTTTGGGATATTTTCCTGGGCACCTCAACAGTGCAGAATTTTTTACCTCAGCTCTGCAAATTGTATCTCTGGTGGTCATTTGATAAGAGAGGAAAAAAAGGCATCATTTTCACTCCTCAAGGAGTTATGGAATGGTTTCAGTTGGAAGGACTTTAAAGCCCCTCCAGTGCCACCCCTGCCATGGCAGGGACACCTCCCACTGCCCCAGGCTGCTCCCAGCCCCAATGGCCAGCCTGGCCTTGGGCACTGCCAGGGATCCAGGGGCAGCCACAGCTGCTCTGGCAATTCCAGCCCAGCCCCTGCCCACCCTCCCAGCCAGGAGTTCCCAATTCCCAGGATCCCATCCAGCCCTGCCCTCTGGCACTGGGAAGCCATTCCCTGGCTCCTGGCCCTCCATCCCTTGTCCCCAGTCCCTCTGCAGCTCTCCTGGAGCCCCTTCAGGCCCTGCAAGGGGCTCTGAGCTCTCCCTGGAGCCTTCCCCTCTCCAGGGGAACATTCCCAGCTCTCCCAGCCTGGCTCCAGAGCAGAGGGGCTCCAGCCCTGGGAGCAGCTCCATGGATTCCTCTGGACTCTCTCCCACAGGTCCAAGACCTTCCTTCATCTGCAGCCTGAAGGTCCCTTCCCACCCAAACCATTCTGGGATTCTCTATTCAGTTTTCTCCAGAGCTGCCAGTTTGGGGTATTTGGATGAACCATCCATTACCTCCCTGCAGGAGATGCTCTGGGTAGAGTCAGTCAGGATGAAGGAATCTTCCTGGGGTGTTTTTATGGGAATGCTGGTGGCTCTCCAGCACAGGGAATGGGCTGCAGTGGAGGAATCAGGGCTGGTCGATGTAAATAACACATTTCAGACTTTGATATGATCAGAGAGAGTCCCCAGTGGAGATCTCCAATTCCCAGGGAAAGGAATCCTTGCCTCTCCAGTCAGGGATTTTCTCCAGGCTCTTCCACAACAAAACTCCAGTGTTTCAAGCAGTAATGGAGGGAAGAGCAATGGCATTAACAGGTAGCACTGCTGGCTTGTAGTTGGGATGTCCAGAGCATCACCACGAGTAAAATTCACACCTCAACATCTTCTCTTGGGTAAAATATTTAAATACAAACCAAATTCCTTCCCCCTGTAGCCTGGCCCTACCTGCTGAGCACCCACGATTATCAATGGAAAGCTGAGAGCCAAGGAGATGTAAAAGCACATTTTTCTCTCAGTGCCAGGGTTCTGTTCTCCTCAAATCTATCATCATCTGGCCCAGCAGATCAGACAGATTGTTTTATTCCTCACCATGGAGTTCATCCCAGTCAATAATATTGATTAGTGCAGGGTGACTTGATGGAACAGGAATAACACCCTGCTCTTAATTGGAGCCTGCATTTCCTCATCCCTGCCTCAGCAGCTCATGCTTGGCTGGGTTCTTCAATAATTCTGTTCAGACACAGAGCCCACTGGAAATTGCAGGATCTGACTTGAACAGGGGAAGTGAATAATTTTCTTTTCCTTGAACTCATGCCTCTTTTCTTCCCCATTAAAGCCACCACGTCGTGCAAGTTCACTCTTTAAACTGCCAGCTGAAATCCCTGGATTTTTTTTTAGAGCTGCCTCTTTCTAAATACCATCAGGACAGTTTAATAAACTCTTGTCTTCAGGTGCTTTGTGCTTCCCAAGTCCATGTGTTGGAGTAGGATTTATCCAGGAGCTCTGTGTCGTCAGGGCTCCTTGGAGGAGCTGAGTCAGCTCTGCAAATGTTGTGACTGCAGATTTCCAGTTTCCCAGGATTTCCCACTCCATGGGGAATTCAGTGTTGTAGCTTTTAATCTCCCATCTAATTCTTGTAGGAATCTTGGGAATTCTTGTAGGAAACTCTCATGACCTAGGGGGGATCCTTTAGGATATGGGAGTGCTGGTGTTGGTGACCTGCTTGGTCCTTGGGCTTTGCTGCAGAAGGGTCAAATAAATTCAGCCACCAAAGAGCTTTTTCTGTAGATTGATTGTTCTAAAGGACGTAAAAGTCCCTTGGAAAAGCAGGTTGGAGTCACTTCCTCAGTAGTTGTGTTCCTCCTCTTCCCCATTTGGAGAAATCCTTTTGGTTTGGAGGCAGAGGAGGTGCCAGGGTCAAAAACTTCAGTAACCTGCTGGGGTAGTTTTGATTTCAAAACTTTGTTATTTCCCTGCCTCTAAAGCTGTCCCAATAACGTGTTTGGCTTCTGTATTTATTATTATCAACCCTTAAAGAGAGTTCACATGGAAAAGGCTTGATAATACTGGGAAATACAAACTTTGCCCAAGTTCATTTTTGGGGAGGCCCTGGAATGAATTTCCCAGAGCAGCTGTGGCTGCCCCTGGATCCCTGGCAGTGCCCAAGGCCAGGCTGGACATTGGGGCTGGGAGCAGCCTGGCACAGTGGGAGGTGTCCCTGCCCATGGGATTGGAACTGGAGGGGCTTTATGGTCCCTTCCAACCCAAAGCATCCTATGATGATTTTTTTAGGTGTGGGGTGTCTGGCCTGCTGTAGTAAAAAATGTTTTCTTCAGGAATGGTTCCAATGGACTTTGCTGCTATCAGGACATGCAGAGCTTTCAGGAAGTTGATATTTTCCCTCCCCTCTCTTTCCTCTTCCAATATCCAAATTTAAGGTACTTTGGTGTCAGGAGCTGCCTGTGGAAGTAACTCTGGAGTGACACAGTGACACTGGTCAGGGCTTTATTACAACCCCAAACCCTGCAGCCTGTGGTGTGTAAATGATGTTCCCTGGGTTGTGTTTTGCTACCAAACTCAGCAAATTCACTTTTCCTGTAGCTGAGAGCCTGTTTGTACCCAGGTGGAACCCAGGGAAAAGAAAGTTCCACTCAGGAATTACAGGACTCAGTGTTGGGGATGGACTCCTGGGAGAGCCAGTAATGCTAAAAATACAAAAAATGAGTTAAATGCCAGTCACTGACATCCAAACCGAGCTGCCTTGCAGGGCTGGAATTGTGCCATCCTCAATTAGAGGCGTAGCTCTTGGAAGCAGGAAAATTCAGGGAATTGCTGCTCTTCAAACCCATCCCAAGCACTGTGGGCTTCGAAATACACCTGGGCCATTTGGGCAAGGGCGTGGGTGTTTGTCACCCGAGCTGGAGGACTTGGATTTGCTGGGTTTGGGGCCAAAATGTCCCTAACTGTGGAATAAGGAGCCCAAATTCACCTCCAGACACCACCTGCATTGTTCCCTCTGCCCTGGCAGTACTTGGGGAGGGCACAGAGAGCGAATCCTCCCATTAATTACTGATCTTTCACCAGGAAAGAAACGTTTAATTCCTCTTTAATCATCACTTGCTAAATGTTTAATTATCACTTGCTATCTGAAAATCAAGGGATGTCAAGCTCTGTTAGACAACTTGTCCCATGTTATTTTCCAGGAGGACCAGATGATAACTTAATTGAAGGTGGCGGATCCAAGTTTGTCTGCAAACCAGGAGCCAGGAACATCACCATCATCTTTCACCCCCTCCTCAGGTAAAATCTGGCTTTTTACACATTTATACAGCTGGAAATAATTAGAATAAGTAGAATTAAATCTCTGGTTTATGAGGATGTTGGGCCCATTCCAGTTCTGAGATCCTAGAGCAGAGGGGTTGCTCTGAAGTAGTTGATGTGCACAGGTGTAAAAAAATAAACTTGGCAATATTTTAAAATCTCTTTTTGCAAACTGAACTGTGATGCCAGGTGGGATTTCCTGTCTGGGTGACCCTGTGTCAATGACCAGTGTCATTTATTGACCTGAGCTGGGTGAAGTTTATTTGCAACCTGCCACAAATGGTTTATTGCTGTTCTTTGTGCTTATTAAACACTCAGAGGAACTACAAGGTGAGTTCATTGATAAAACAGCTGAGGGCTGGGACTGCAAATTAATTCCTGATGCTGAGTGAGCCAGTGATTACCAAAATTGTCACAGCTGGACCTTTAAACAGAGCAAGCCTTTAATAAACCTCATCTCACTGCATCATTCACCTCTGATACTTGAATTTTGCTCCTTTTCTAACAATTTGTCCTATTGGCTTTATGGAAATCAAATAATGCAATGTTTGTCTCGTTTCTTGTCAACCCTCCACCTTTTTTTCCCTGGGAGGCTTTTCCTTTATCCCCAGCCATGTCCCAGCACCTTTGGAGAGCATTTCCCTCCTTGTCTGTGTTGTGTCCTGAGTCACTTAACAACTGGGGCTTCTCTCCTGTGCTAAACCCAACCTGTCATAAAATAGTAATAAAAAGTAATTGGAATCTGATCCCCAGAGGAAGGAATCTCCTCCTGACACCTCTGTGGCTGAGAGGTGTGTGTATTATGATGTGACTTCTCAGGACTTAAAAACACAGATGGAAAGTGCATAAATTGCTCCAAATGTAAATGTCTGATCTCATAACAGCAGATATTGGAATAATCTTGAGAACATCTTGAAATGTGTTGTGGTGTGCCTTGAAAAACGAGTTTAGTTATTGCTGCGTGCCCATAACGAAGTGGAGAATTCCATAAGCACGTTTCATTTCCACCTTTGTCTGGTTTAAACTAAAGAAAGATGCTAAAAATTCAATTTGCTGCAGTATTTGTTGTTTGTAGCTATTTTATGATGGGAAAAGATGGACACTTGAGATGCCAGTTGTTCTTCAAGGTGTGTCTATTATGATGTGGACTTCAATTACTTAATCATTAATGAATTTACAGACACCTTGCAAGCACAGAGGGTGGTGAAAGCTCCTATTTTTATTGATGAGCTCTTTCCCATTGATTTAAATTCTTTCTCTTTGCCTTCCTGCTTAATTTTTCCCCCCTTTTTCTCCCATCTGAACGAAACATGAGTGCTCTGCTTTAAATAGCACTTCTCCCAACCACTTCACTTTGCATTCCCAGCCTGCAAGACAGGCAGGAGAAATCATTTGCCTCATAAAAAATAATTGCATCGAGATGAAAGTATCTGTGTACAGTGTATTTTTCGTGCCAACCACCTGCAACATCTTCATTCCCTTGCATTGAGAATTTCATCAATAACTGCAGGAAAAGAAGGAAAACATGGAATGACCCAGTTTGCCCTTTTCTCCCTGCAGGATGGGGCAGTTTGGGGGTAGGACAGGACTCTAAAAACCATTTTAATGCGATTTTATTCATAGACATTCACAGACATAGGGAATGTGCTGAGAGATTTAAGTCATGATCTGTGACTTGGGGATGAGCGGGATGCAGTGAATGTGGGATGACCACAGGAGTTCTTTAGCTGACAATAATTCCCTGCAGGGAATTCTGTTCCTGGTGGGATAACCATGGCCTGTCCCACCAGCAGCTGAAATGCTCAGTATGGTGAATTTGCTAATATATTGATGGCTGCAATAATTTCTAGCACATGGAGTCAGAGAATCATCATCTCTTGGTCAGATCCTCGTTGCCCTCTTCCAGGTGGTCCTGTTATAAATGTGCAACTCTCCTGGAGGTGATTCCTGCAGAGCTGTGAAGTTTTCACCTGTTTTATTTTCCTTTCCGAGGTTCTTTCTGACCTGCCCCCCTCATCTTTCATCCCTGTCCCGTGTACATGCTGTAAATGGATCTGGTTTGAATTCAAATGATCAATATTTGATTTACAAGGGGTTTTTTTTTCCCCTTGTTTTTATTAAAGTCCCATAAATACATTGCCAGAGGAGCTTCAGCACCGCACGGACTCGCTGATTTTATGAGGCAGACGAGTGCTTCTGAAAGTATTAAACAAACTGGATCACTGAGAAACCAAACCCTGGTGTGCTGATTTAAACCCTGAGCATCCCAGAAAGTGATGGCTTTAAAATATAATTCAGCCCTGAAATGTTGAGGGGAGAGTTGGAAGCAGAGCATTCATATTCATCAGTGGGAATTTCTCTCGTTTGTACTCATGGTATGAGACGTGTCAGTGCTGATCACATCAGAGGTGCACAAGCACAGGGACAAATTTGCTGCTTAAAAAGCCACTTTTTAATCCTTTCTTATTTACAAACTGAGTTGGAGCTTGGCTCCAGATCCTCTTGAAGAACACCGGGGTCAGACTTTGGGGAGGATGCAAATGAGCCCCTTTCCAATAAACAAAGTTTGTTTAGAGAAACTCTTAATTAAAACCATAGGCAGTGCAAGGAAAAATACCTAAAAATGATTTTCAAAGCTTTCCTTGCCCTTGAATTCTATTAGAGCAGGGAGCCGTTGTTGGGAAGTGAGATTTGTGTTGTTCAGGATCCCTAATTTCCACAAGGACAACTGAGACACTCCAAGGCCCAGATTAATTACCAGGATTAATGACAGCACCACACGCGGAATAAACGAAGAGTGAATTTTTGAGAGACAGGGGGGTGTTCTAGAGGAGATGATTCCTGGGAATAGATTTTCCTAACTACATCTGGAAACTAATTGCACTTACAAATTGAAGCAGAATCCACCTCTGATTTTCCTTAATTACATTTCCTGGGAGGTGCCAAAGTATAAAAGTTACCAAAGGAGTCCAGTTGCTTCCTTCATCCTTTGCTGGCAACCAGCACTGGTGTTACTGGGCTGAGGAATAACATCTCCCACCTGAAGAAGGACTCCCAGGAGCAATCCCAAAGCCCTTCCTTCTGGAACATGGAACAGCCTGAGCGATGTCTGTCGTACCATTTGTTTGGTGGGGATTTTTTTTGATGCCTTTATTTTTTTTTTAATTTTTTTTTTTTAAAAATGCTTATTTGTTTCAGCTGGCATTTGAAAGGCACTTGGCTCCTCGGGGTAATAATCATTTTACATATGCTTTATAGAGTGTGTTTATTACCAGACAATTGAGGAACAGATGTCTGCAGTCTGGAGGCTGGAGGGGGAGGACTGGGAAGGGTGGGAGATGGAGGGGATGGATGGTGGTGCTGAGGCAAACGCAGCTCAGCAGTGCTGGATGGTGGATAGTGAAGCCAGGAGGGTTTCCATTTATTACCATCAGCCACACTTCATTAGGATCAAGCAGCAATTAAAAGGGTTGGAAGGATGGAGGAGAAAGCCAAGTGCTCATTGATTCGGAAGGAAGAGTCACTTCCCAACAGGATGTGACCTTGGGAAGGAGGGGGAGGGCAGAGAAATTATCCTGGCACCCTCTGGATCTCCACAGGGTCTGTTGGGATCTCCCCTCTGCCAGGTGGGAAGGACTGGGATGTGCTGGTGATGCCCTGATCACTGCCTTGGATTTCAGAGTCTGGAGAGAAAGTGAAAAGCAAGGAGTTGGTGTGTTGGGGTGAGAAAAACCCCACGGGGATGAAGGAAAAGCAGAATTCCTGATTTGCCTCTGCTGATGTTGGTTGGGGTGCAAAGACTAAAGTTAAATGCTCTGGGGTGTGTCCAGGGCACTGCAAAGTTTTCTGCCTCTTGTTATTTGGGATTGATGGGAGTGGCAGGAAGAGAGCAGCAGTAGGTTGCCATTTTCATGTCAAATGAAGTATTTCTGCTCATTTCTGCAGTCTCCATAATTGAAAGGAGTAGGCTTGATAGGAAATTTGGAATTAACTGTTTCTTCCAGTTATTTTAATGCAAATAAAAGAGGGATTGCTCTGTTATTAAATAGAAAAAAATGCTTAGGGACTAATCAGGGAGGGTGATAATGGACTTTTGCTGCCTGTTGATATCAGAATGTCCCTCTGCACTGGTGGCTCTGAGCTGCTGATGGTCAGGTGTCAGATCCCAGGAATTCCCTGTCCTTGGAAGTGCACAAGGGCCAGGACATGTGCATCCACCCAGGTGCACAAGTGTAGCAGGGATGCTCTAGTGCAGTAATCCTGCCAAGCTGCTGTTGAATTCAGGGTATGTCAAGCTAAAAGGTGATGGCTGTAGAGTTTAAATCCTGTTTCTTTTGAAAATGTTGGGAGGGGAGAGCAAAGTCCTTTGGTCTTTGAGCATCAGCTGCTGCTGGGGTTCAAAACTGCCTCACTAAATTGATCTAAAACTTAGTGTATGACTCAGAACCCCTGTGTATCACACCAATAACCCCTTTTAGTGTATCTGTAGAGTTCTAATAATAATAATCACCTCATTTTATTTTAAAATATGCTGTAATGTCTCGTGGCTGCACACTATAAAATTAGCACTTGATAATTCAGAGAGTGTGGGTTTGGGGAAGCAAAAGGACTGTGAAAATGAGATGACTTTGTTACATTTAAACCGTGCTAAATCACACCAAATAGGTTAAGGAAAATATGTGGTATTTTAAAGTCTAAGGGTTATTTATTATTAGTGAAGTAGATAGAAAATGTCAAGTCCTCCTGTGGCACAAATAGTACTAAATAATGAGAGCTGATGCCTTTAGCTTTTTGAATCAAACCTAAAATACTTGATTTCAGAGAAATCAATAAGGCTGACTCAAGCTGGCAGAGGGAACTTGGAATATTGACTGCCTAAAGTTCGTGTTTGAGTCTGAGTAATGTGCAGAGGATCAGGGTTAAGTAAAAAAAAATATCTGAGGTGCTGTTAAGTGCACAGGAAACATGATTTGGAAACTTTTAAAGGTAGTGACTCCTTAGAAACAGAACCCTGCAGATTTTATCAGTCTTACATGCCAACAAATCCCCTCCAAAGGGTGGGAAAATATCACTTAGTTAATGGAATTCTTGCTGCTGCAAGGTGGGGAATCTCTTCCTGCTCTCTGGGGCAGGGAGATGGGGCCTCTCTGTGGTGAGACAAACAAGGCTCAGCTCAGGAGATCATGGAATCCCAGATCCCTGAGGTTGGAAAAGCCCTCTGAGGTCCAAGCTGTGCCTGATGCCCACCTTGTCACCAGCCCAGAGCCCTGAGTGCCAGCTCCAGGAATTCCTGGGACACCTCCAGGGATGGGCACTCCAAACCTCCCTGGGCAGCTCCTTCCAAGGCCTGAGCACCCTTTCCAGGCAGAAATTCCTGCTGCTGTCCAAGCTGAGCCTCCCCTGGCCCAGCCTGAGGCCATTTCCTCCTGTCCCTGTTCCCTGGGAGCAGAGCCCGACCCCC
>VYXG01003523.1:362796-396987 GCA_013397235.1 Lanius ludovicianus | reverse complement strand
CACTCAGGAGGGACCCAGAACTGACACTCAGGAGGGACCCAGAACTGGGTATTGCCCTCGAGGGGCTTCAGCAGTGCCCAGCCCCGAGAGATCTCAAATCCTTGTTACAGAAACACGGAATCAAACATTGGAAGGGACCTTACAGTTGCAACTCCCCACATGAGCAGGGCACCTTCCCAAAGGAGAACCTTCCCCTGGATACTCCCAGGTTTATTTTGGAAATGCCAGTCCTCCTCTCAGAGCGAGACAAATGCTTCAATGCATCTTCAGCCACTCGCTGCTTCTTCCACTGACCTGAATGGGAATCTTAAGGGAGCAATTTGACACCCACCTACAGAATGTTTTTCCCTCGCCCTCCCCCGTTTAATGAGTGTTTAGGAGGTTTTTAGCTGAAGAGTCCCTCGCTGCTGACGTTCAGTCCTTTCTATCTGTCAGCAGCAGGGATGGATGTTCCTCACAGGCGAATCCCAACCCTTTTTCTCCCTGACAAGCCCTCACAAAGTCGGCGTTGCTGAATGGTAAAGACACATCTCAGCAGAGCTCGTTGTTGTGACACTGCTAAGAAAAGGTTTCCTCCTGACTGGGGCCGTCGTAGGGATGAGGGACTCACAAGGGGAAGGGATGGGGAACAGCTTCACATTTTGTGCTTTTTTTTTTCTCCCCCCCCCGATGCTTTATGAGAACTGACAGTCTTGCTGTGTGTGTCTGATTAAAGATGACAGTTTATAAAAACCTTAAGGTGAGGCTGTTCATTTTCCATGACAGAAAATAAAGCAATCCCCACCCCCCCCACCCCCACCTCCCCCCAAAAAAAAAAATCCTAAAATGCCAAAAAAAAAAAAAAAAACTAAAAAACCCTCTTAATATGTGAGGCATTGATTTTATATTGTCTGTCAGAGACTGTGCTTCAGCAGATCAGTCAAGTTTGGAGTTTTCAAACATACTTCATCCAAAGGGAAAATCAACAGCCTGTCAGAAATTTCACATGTCTCCAGCTCCTCCTTCCCTTTGGATGAAATACAAGCTGAAGGAACAGAGAAATTTTGACATTTGCAAGAGCTTGGGTTGAATAACTGAAAACAGTGTTAATGTAATTCCATGGTAATGAGGTACTTTGAACCAGGCTTGTGCTCATTGAGCCAACAAAGCAGGATCAGCTCGTTCCTTAATGGAATTACAGAATGGGTTGGAATGGAAGGAGCCTTAAGGCCCATCCAGTGCCACCTCTGTCATGGCCAGGGACACCTTCCACTGTCCCAGGCTGCTCCAGCCTGGTCTTGGACACTTCCAGGGATGCTGGGGCAGCCCCAGCTTCTCTGGGAAACCTTGTATTTACTTCCAGCGTTTCACTCGTGTTCTCCTGGAGGAGGATTGAGCTTCCCATATTGCTGAGCACTGTTGTTCTTATTTTGTCCCAGGGATTAATGATGTCATGTGAGTTTTCAGTGATTTATTTACTCCCTGGGAACAGCAGTTGTCAGGATCTAAACTGATGACTTCATCCAGTTCCCTGAGCAGCTCAGGGCTCACCGTGTGGCCAGGGGAGTTGGGAGTGGAGCTGGAAGGGCAGAAGGGATCCAGGGATTCAGTTTAACCATCTCAGGTACAAAATTCGGAGTCTGACTTAGAAACCAGAGTTCCACACTGAGATCCACATTTAAGAATCACTCAGGTTGGAGAAGCCCTCGAAGATCATCAAGTCCAACCATTACCCAGCACTGCCAAGGCCACCACGTGTCCCCAGGTGCCACAGGAATTATCACTAATAATAATAAATTATTAGTAATAAACACTATAAATCTCAGTCACACGGTGAGATTCTCCCAGGTAGGAGCTGCTGCCTTTCAAAGAGCTGCTTTGGTATTGAGGAATGAACTTCCAGTAGTTGCTAAAACTTGCTTTAATAGCCCCAGTTTTCATTTCAACTATAGGAAATATTACTCTGACACTGCTAAAAAAAATGAGCCACAGAAGAGCTGCTCCCATGGCAGAACCAGAAAAGCATCTTTCTTTTTTGTGGTGGAAGAAAAGGGGAAAAAAAAAACCTCGACAAATTCTGAATTTGTAATCTGCCTGTGGAAGCTGTTCAGAAAATACTTCAGTGAGGGTTTTCCCTGAATGGGGGGAATCCAAGGATGGCAACACACTGTGGTTTAAGTCCACATTGTGGTATTTTTTTTTACCTTAAAAATTTTTACACAATGCCTGTGGTTGCTTTCATCAAGCTTTATGAATTTTTGACTGAGGACAGGAGATCTGGGGCTTGATGAGAACAAAAAAAAGTGGTTCCTGTATTTAGGATTTGCTGTTCAAAGCAAAGATCTGAAGCTGGGAATGACGATGCCTTTTGGACCCCACATTCCCCATGGAGCCATCAGAGCAAGAGACACATAAAAGGAAAGATTAATAATTTAATTTTTTGTCATTATTGTATTTGACATCAGTGTGGTGGTGTTTAGCTGAAGGGTTTCCTGGGAAAACCCTTTGGTAGTGAGCTGGAATTCCCTCAGAGTTGGGCACTTCCTGTAGGAACTCGAAGCTTTGCTTTTACCTGGATTATTCTTGCAGGGTTTTTGCAAAGCTCTTTAAAACCTTCAGTACAGTTTCCAATGTTGTGATTTGGGGAAACCAGAGCTGTTCCCTCAGAGCTTGGAGGTGAATTTGTCTCCTCCAGGGATGCCAAAAGGGAAAGAAAGGAGATTTTCAAAGTATTTCATTTTCATTTATGATAATCTGAACAGTTTATTTCAACTCTTCCCCTCTTTTCAGTTTCCTGAGCTGAGCTACAAATGATGGGTTTGAAATTCCTCCAGCACTAAGCTGCATTTTCCCATTCTGCTGAATTCCTGGCTATTACAGCTCAGGACCCTCATTTTTTCCTGTTTTACAGAGATTTTTTTGGTTCAGACACAGCAGATGTGACTCCACAAACACTTGGGGGTTTTCATGGGCATGTGGCAAAAGGAAAGTCCTGGCAGAGCCATGGGAAAAGCCTTTTAGGGATGTGAGCCCATGGAAAAACAGATTTTTCAATCACCTGGTGGTGACACAAAATAACATTTTGGTGGGATATTCCTGAGGGATTTAACTTCAAATTCTGTTGACTTTTAGAAATCTGCAGAATAGGCATAAATACATTTTGCAGGCCAGAAGTTGGCCTTTAGTTTGGTTATTTTGGGTCCCAGATACCTTGAATTTCAGATAGCTCAGCAGGAATTGCACTTTGTGGAATGTCACTGATCAGCACTTCCATAGTTCCTCTCCTCTGGTAACTTCCAAACTTTTTAGAGACAAAATTCCTTAACACCTACGTGTGAAATTGCTCTGTCCTTGGAAATCCTGGTGCTGGAGCTGATGGGGATGAAGTTGTGGATGAAGTGTGAAGCTGAACAGTCCTAAATTCTGTGCAGATTTAGGATAAAGGGGAAAACCTGAAAGTCATAAATTCCCTCTGGTAGTAATCCAGCTCCATATTTCCCATTTTATTGCAATTTTGTCTCTCTGAGTTGTATTTTTACGAAGGGATTTGCTCTGGAGATGTGACAGGTCTGTGACAGCTCCAAGAGTCCTTCTGGAGCCTGAGGGGGACAGCTCTGCTCCTGCTGGGGTGGTTTAATCAAATTTACTGGGGTGACAAAGAGGGCTGGAGCCCCTCTGCTCTGCAGCCAGGCTGGGAGAGCTGGGAATGTTCCCCTGGAGAGGAGAAGGCTCCAGGGAGAGCTTCCAGCACATTCCAGGGCCTGAAGGGGCTCCAGAAGAGCTGCAGAGGGACTGGGGACAAGGGCTGGGGGGACAGCATCTCTTTATTCCAAGCTTTATTCCAGTTTATGAACCAATCTTTGCAATAATACTTGAAAACGAGGGAGTGGTGGGGCCTGGGATGCCAAATGACATCAGAATGTTTTGGAACACAAACCCACTTTGCTTATTTAGGGTTTATTTTGGCTGATTTATTGAAGGCTAAAAAAGCTGGAGAGAAAGACGTGTGCTGGCAGTGCTGTAAAATGTGGTGAAGGTGATGATTGGGTTCTATTGTGGCTTTAATAATTTTTGGTGACTTTTGGCAAACTCATTGTTTCTGCAGTAGCAGTGAGAGGGGGTTTTCAAAGTGAAAAAAAATAATTAAAGCTTTAGACACCCTTTAAGGTGAAATAATGCTGCTAAATAAGTGCAAGTCCCTCCAAAGTTGTCTGTTCCTTGGGTTTGGGATACCCAAGCTTGAGATTTTTTTAGCCAAGCCAGGGAATTCATTCAGGGGATGTCAGACAGAATTGTTCCTCCTGCAGAGAAAAACTGGAGACCTTCTAGAAATGGCACTAAATAGAGCAAAAAGGGGGAAATATTGGCAAATGTCAAATTTGGTTCTTTTCTAGCAGCTCTCCAGAGCTCCCAGAGGAAATCCTGGTGGATTTGGGAGGAGGATGAGTGTCAGCCTGGTCTGGTGGGTGGCCAGAAACTCCAAACTGCTGCACAGAGTCAGGGAATTTATAAACTGTGAAGCTTTATGATCTTACAGGGAGGAAATAAAACCATTCCCTCATGCTACAACCTTGCAAAAGGTGGAGGAAAGTCTTGTGTCTGGGACAATTCCTCATTTTATTCCTTGGGGTTGTGCAGTTTGTCACTGCAAACCATCACTGAGACAATCATTCCTCTTGATACGCCCAGGCTGAGGGATGGGAGGGAAAATTGCTCTTGTGGTGCACCCTGACAACCAGGCTGGACCTGCAGCACAGTCATTCATCAGATCTGAAAGCAAATTGTTGATAAAAAGTAATAAAAGACAATTAATTGCAGGGCATCCCTCGATTGCTGGGATTCTCCTAACACTGGGATTTTGATCCCTGGCCTTTCCCTGCCTCTAAAGTGTTGTTTCATCTCCTGTCCAGGCAGTCACTCCAAGTTCTCTGTGGCACTGAGAGTTTGGAATAGAATAGAATTACAGAATTACAGAATTATGGAATGATTTGGGTTGGAGGGACCCTGAAGTCCTTCCACTGTCCCAAGATGCTCCAAACCCCATCCAAACTGGGACACTTCAGAGATGCAACAGCCACAACCTCGCCTTGTTTTCTGCTCCCAGGTCAATCTTTGCTCTGTGCAAGAGGTGCCAAACTTTTTCCTTTTATGACAGAAAAGTTCATCCAAGCTTCCCTGAGCTGCCTTTTCCCCAAGGACCCCACTGCTGATCCCATCACCTGCGGGGTTTTTCCATTCCACCGTGCAAAACCCCTTTTCCCCATTGTCTGATGGGATAAGATCTGCTATCTGCATCCCTCGGGAGCCTCCTAGGGAAAATTTTTACCTCCTCTTCCCTGCAGAAAACAAATAGAAGTTGTCAAGGATGGAGAACTATTGTTGGAGTGAGCAGAATGGGTGCTTATTATCAGCTTTAGGCACGCCCAGGTCAAGAGTGAAGTGTTTTTTTCTGTTTAGTTTGCTGAAAGGCTGGAATGGGTTTAATTGCTGGTTGTCATTTGTAATGGAGTAGATGCAGTATTAGAATTATTCAGATAATTTGTTGTAATTACCCACCATCAGGAGCTTTACAATGTTCAAAATCCAGTCTTCGAAGTAATGGAGCTGAATCCTTTGAATGGAAAGCGACAGCTCTTGAGAGCACAGTATCATTTATAGATGCCAATCAGTCAGTCAGGTAAACAAAACAAAGGTGCTGGGCTTTTCCATAAATTCTTCCAGTGCCCTAAAGCTCCCCAAAATCTTGGCAGAACAAGCAACATGCCTGGAGTGCTGATAAATCAAAGCTTTTGCAGAGTTCCTCAAAGCATACAGGGTGTGATGAGCATTGTGTGCCTTGAATAAAGTGTTATCCAGAAAAACCTCCCCGTGCCAATCCCCCAGGGATCTTTATTCCTTCTGGCTCCACTGTGGTAGGAGAGAAAATCTCTCTTAGGTGGTGTTGCCCCTGATTCTGGGTGAGAAGTGCTGGTGAGAAGTGGGAAATGGGGCACAGCTCTCTGGGAAGGCAGAGGTTCCCATTTGCATTGCCCTCCTCTCCACACCCAAATGAAGCAACAGATGCAAATGAAGCAGGGGAGGTTGAACTCCCAAATTTGTATTCTCCTGGCTCTGGGCCTGAGCCTCGTCTGGCAAAGACAGGGAGAGGGAGTGAAAAAAACCCCGGAGTCTCATGAATAGAAGTGTGGGCTGCCAGTGACCTTTACCTACTGTGATAATTTTGATGTAGAACAACCAAATTCCTGGAGATGTTTAATCAGCAAAGTTGAATTTTGATGCAAGCACGTGTCACAGTGCCATTACTGCTGCAGGAATTAATTCTGCTTCACAGCAATGTTCTGGCTTCGTGAGGATTAACACCAGTGAACTGTGACCTTTGCAGATTCCTTCCAGCCCTGGCATCCCAAAGATTCATTTAAGATGGAAAAAATGTGAGCTGGGCCCCAAAATCTGCTGAGTGCTGGGCTGATGCCACAGGGAAGGGGGATTCTGCCCCTCTGCCCCACTCAGGTGTGACCCCACCTGCAGAGCTGCCCCAGCCCTGGGGACGCAGCAGCAGGACCTGGAGCTGCTGGAGAGAGTCCAGAGAGGCCCCAGAGCTGCCCCAGGGCTGGAGCCCCTCTGGAGCCAGGCTGGGAGAGCTGGGGGTGCTCAGCTGGAGAGGAGAAGCTCCAGGGAGAGCTCCGAGCCCCTGGCAGGGCCTGAAGGGGCTCCAGGAGAGCTGCAGAGGGACTGGGGACAAGGGCTGGAGGGCCAGGAGCCAGGGAATGGCTTCCCAGTGCCAGAGGGCAGGGCTGGCTGGGATCCTGGGAATTGGGAATTGCTGGCTGGGAGGGTGGGCAGGGGCTGGGCTGGAATTGCCAGAGCAGCTGTGGCTGCCCCTGGATCCCTGGCAGTGCCCAAGGCCAGGTTGGCCATTGGGGCTGGGAGCAGCCTGGCACAGGGGGAGCTGTCCCTGCCTGTGACGTGGAAAGGTCCCTTCCACCCCAAACTATTCAGTAATTCCATAATAAATATCCCAACACTGGAACATCAAACTCCACACCCACTCAGATGTGGAATTTATTTGACTAACAAAGCATCAAATGAAAGATTAATTAAGACATCATCTACATGTCCTGTATTTTTAGCCTAGATTTTGGATGAAGAGGTTTAAATGGATTTTTTTATTTTTCTCCAGGGAAGCACATGTCCATGTGTAGTCTCATGATGGGAATGACATCATTGCAAATTCCCTAAAATCCTCACCTGGAATGTTGTTTAACCCAGGCATTTAAAAAACCACTTGTTCATCTAATTTAATGTATTTTGGAAGAAAACAGAGATGAGAAGTCCAGTGCTGTGACAACAGTGACACTTTTCTTCTTTGAAAAAGAAAATGAAATTAAATCTTCCATAGAAACCTTTCCAATTCCCAAAGCTCAGGGAGATCCCGTTGGGGACTTGTGTTACCTTCACATGTCCCGTTGAATTTCAAAGGCAATTTAAAATATGTTGTTTTCCTCTCCTTTTTGTACAAATCCAGCTGGGATAACTGGGACTGACAGTGGATTTTGATGGAGTTTAATGGGCATAAATCTCTCTCTGGCTGGCATCAGCCTCAGGAATGAGGAGCCCAGCTCTGGGAGATGATCCATGTCTGAGTGTCCCTGTCCCTCACGGGCACTTCCAGAGGGTTCCCTGCCTTTGCTGGCAACTCCCAGCAGCTCCACAGGGAAAAAAAAGTCAAATTGTCAAAAGTCATTAATGGCTGTCACTTCATGGACCTTCACACTGGAGTTGCCCCTTTGGAATTTCACTGCACTGATTTTATTTTATCTCTGCTTCAAATAAGTAGGACAATGTTGGAGAAAACTGCTGGAATTTAACCCATTCGTGAAACAAGGGTGAATTTAGGAGCTTGAGGCTCTGTTCTGTGCTCTACCAGCAGCTTTTCTCCTTCTAATTATTCTTTTTAGACTGAAATTCCCCAATTCCTCTGCTGCAGGTCCACGTTGAAGCTACACCACAATAAATCTCTGATTGCACCTCCTCCAGGACATCCCTGCTCCAAAGAAACCATGGAAGCAGAAGTCTGAGAGGGAGATTCTTTACATAAATCCCTTTTCTGTCCCTCTGACTACGAGAAGTGGATTTTGGGAGCCTTATTTACACTGCTTTTTTCCCAGATTCTCAAAGTGGTGCTGCTGCCCAAGGCTGTTGAGACTGTGCTTCATGGGAAGTTATTTTTACAGATTCGTTTTCTGCACAAAGTCATCCCAAAATAGAAAGGTTTTGCTTTTGTTTATATGCCTCAAATCCCCAAATTTTAAAGCATACATTAGTAATGCTTTGGTTTCCTAATTAAATACCTAATTATATTTAGCAGTTTTAGGGGTTTTGCTGCTTTCTGGTGGCTTTTGCTGCACCGATCTTTGCTGTTTGTGACATTTCAAACATATGTTTGAATTCTTCCATCTCCTGTGCCTTGTCATTTCATTGCTCTTTTTTTTTTACACTGATATGGAACTTTTACAAAAATAATTGCACAATAACAACTCCAGTGTTAGTTTTTGGTTGGGTTTTTTTGTTTGTTTTTTTTGGAAAGCCACAGGAGATGTTGGTATTCCCTCAAGGAGATGGAATGGGGAACTGTGGTGCTGCAGGTGGGCTGGGAGGAGCAGAATAGTTGGGGAGGTGTAAAGGAGTTTTATGTGTATTTTTACAGTGATTTGTATAAAATCCATTTTTAGGAGCAAAACAAGAGCATGGAAGTCACCTTAAACCTGCCCTGGAGATGCTTTTTGCAGTAAATCTTTTGACATTTTTGATGTCCATGTCATGACAAAGTTAGGGGGGAAAATTCCCACCTCGTGTGCCAAGTGACCCCAGAGAGGGCAGTGTGCCACAGGCCATTAATGTCCATCATCCCAAAGCACAGCCTGGTTTTTCCTTTGTTCACCTCCATCCCTGGTGCCCAGAGAGGTGGCCAAGGAGGGGTGGAAAGAGGGGAGTTTCAGGCTCCAGGGTTGCCTGCCTGGTGCAGCATCTGGGAAAGGCTGCTGGCCCAGCAGGGATTTGTGCCCAGTGCTTGGCCAGGGGTGGGTGACGCCGGTGTCACTTTGGGTTTAGCAGGGACTGTTGGTTTATGGAGGGAGACAGAGCCTGGCTGCTTCAGGGGGATGGAATTGGGTTTGGCTCGTGCTGGAGTGCACCCAGGGGTGGAGATGTGGGGTTGGCATCCTCAGGCCTTTGCAGCAGTGAAGCTTCCACGTGGTGCCAGCAGGGATGGGCAGCTGGAGAATCCCCAGCTGGAAAATGGCTGAATTCCACTGCTCCCTGTGCTTCAACTTCCATGCTTTGGGGATGTTTTTCCCTTTGTTCAGCTGTTTCCTGTGGAACAAAAAGCACAGCAAAATGGTGCCCTCTCTTTTCACACATCACTGTCCTTTTTTTTGGGTGTATTTCTGTATGAAATCCTCTCACTTGTACTGAGGACACCAAGAAGGTCTTGGGGCACAACATGAGGATTTTCAGATTCTTTTTATTCCAACAAAAATCACTGCAGTGACTCGGTACTGGTGCAGTCTGGCCTGGCTTTATGGAATCCAGAGCAGGGTGAATTAAAGATGGATCTTCATGGGTTAGTGGGAGGTGTCCCACTCAGAATCCCAGCATGGCTGAATTGGAAGGGAACTTAAAGCTCTTCCCATTCCATCCCTTGTCATGTCCAGGGACACCTCCCACTGCCCCAGGCTGCTCCCAGCCCCAATGGCCAGCCTGGCCTTGGGCACTGCCAGGGATCCAGGGGCAGCCCCAGCTGCTCTGGCAATTCCAGCCCAGCCCCTGCCCACCCTCCCAGCCAGCAATTCCCAATTCCCAGGATCCCAGCCAGCCCTGCCCTCTGGCACTGGGAAGCCATTCCCTGGCTCCTGGCCCTCCAGCCCTTGTCCCCAGTCCCTCTGCAGCTCTCCTGGAGCCCCTGGAATGTGCTGGAAGCTCTCCCTGGAGCTTCTCCTCTCCAGGTGAGCACCCCCAGCTCTCCCAGCCTGTCCCAGAGCAGAGGGGCTCAGCCCTGGGAGCAGCTCTGGGGCCTCCTCTGGACTCTCTGCAGCAGCTCCACACCCTGATGTTGGGTGGGCCTGGGTAGGTCTGAGCCTTCCAAGGGCTCCTCAGGCTCCTCCTCATCTCCTGCTCAAGGACAAAGCTCAGCTGATAATGAAATGTGCACATTTTCCTGCAGGATGTTTATAACCAGGGTGAGAATTTGCTGTTGCCTTGCATGTCAAATAGGTGGGAATGTGAATTCCCAGGGACCAGTTCCATCCAGGGGTGAGCACAGTGTGAACAGACTTTTTCACCTTCTGAGCTGCGTGTGAAAGGGAGAGCAGGATCCACTTCTCTGCTTCCTGGAATAAACATCAGAAAGGACAGGGCCTCATTATCCCTCCTCCCCTTTTCCAGCCATATGAACTCTGGCAGCTTTGTGGGTGTTGTTCAAAACCACTGATTTTTGCCATTGATCCTGGAATTTCCATAATTTCAGCATTCACCAAGGAAGGCGGTGGAGTCCATGTGTGTATTGTAATTATGTGATGACATGAAAATGATGTCTTCTGGGTGAATCCTGGGTGAAGAACCCAGGATTCTGATACTGATTAAAAGTTTAAACCACCCCCCCTTTGGTTAAACTCAGCCTAAGGCAGTCTCAGGGTAATGATTTTCCTTGCTTTAAGTCCCTTGGCTTTTTGCTTTTGCTGAGTTCACAGCTTTTCCTTAAACCTCTCCAGTCAAATCCCCAAAGTGACTCCATTTCCTTGAATCATTGGGATAATTTACTGTTGGAATAATTGTTATCGTTATTTTAATGCTTTATGGTTTAGGCACATATTACAGTGAGGGTGGCTGATTTTCATTTCTCTTGGCTGCGTTTCACAACAATTAATGAAAACAGGGAAACTTCTGGGAAGAAGGTGCTGAAGAGCCCTGTGGGGTTGAGACATCAGTGGCTCCTCTGTTCTTCTGAATGTGGATGAATCAGATCCTTGTTCTGCCTTTGCTCCTTGGCTTGAATCTTCCACTGGGAAGCTTCTGAAAGGAGCTGGGCTGGGTAGAAACAAAGGATTTCAGGTTTGAGATCAAGGCTGGTTGGACATTTGAGGAAATAACTTTTGAGTTCTGCCAGAGGAGGTTTGGATTGGATAGGAGGAAGAATTTCTCTGTGGAAAGGGTGGTCAAGTGCTGGAAGTGGCTGCCCAGGGAAGTGGTGGAGTCCCATCCATGTAAATGTGCAAAAAATGTGTGGATTGAGGACATGATTTAGTGCTGAACATGATGGTGATGACTGGACCTAAAGCTCTATTCCAACCTTATCAATTCCATGATTCTGGAATTTCCTTTGAAAAGCTGTTGTCAAACCCTGCTCGAGTGGCAGCACCAACTCTGCTCCCCCCTCCCCTACTGACCTCTAAAGCTGCTTTAATAAGAATTCCTTCTTCCCCTGCCACAGCTCATCCTGGATAAATCACAGAAATTTCACCCCACTTTTCATCTGGCTTTTCTTTTTTAAGGCCTCTTCCTCTTCTCTGACCATTTTGGTACAAATCAGCATCACAATTGTACCGAGAATTCATTTTTCTCAACTTTCTGTTGCTTTGCTGCCACCTCCCAGTGACCAGAGCAGAAGGGAAGGGGATCAAACCTTATTCCAGCCCCAGATTCACTTGGGGAAGGGCTCAGATCCTCCTCTCTTTAATGTCACTGCTGTCCCACAGTGACCTGATGCTGAGATGGATTTGCTTCCCCCTGTCTCGTGTCACAGCACACACTCACCTGACCTTTCCAAACAGCACATTAACATTTATAAACTTTATTTTCCTGTGGCTTGTGGAGAGAAACGGTTCCAGGTGGACAGGAGGGATCCTTCTGGCACAGCCTTGCTTCACTCATGGCTGGGGCAGCACATTCCCAACACATCCCTTTCCAGCCTGGAGCTGCCTGGCCTCATCCCATGCACTCCTCCATGTTTATTTTATCTGTGCCTGCTGGTCTTTGGCTTTAATAAATTGGGTTTTATGGTATTTTCTACTTTGTGTGGCCATCACCAACCACAAATTAAAAGTGAACCTTCTGCAAACTGTGGTTGATTTTCGGTGTCTTTGGGAAGGAGGAGTTTGCTTGGTTGTTTCAGTCCAGTTTCTGGTGGAGGTACCTGGTGGGGCTTAGGATGATCCTGCCCATTTCTGGGCAAATCTTGCAAAATCCTGGCTGTGTTCTGGCTCTGAGCTGAAGTTTTCTGCCTCAAGAGAAACACAGAATTGGAGCTCACTCTCTTTGGGTTTGGCTCAGTAGTGGCAAACTTTAAATTTCACTTCTTGCTGCCTCTCCTGAATTAAATTATGAACCAAAACTGAGTCTGAAGGGGAAAATGTGATTGCTGTCTGTAGTTATATCCCATGAATAAATGCAAATAGCAATTTGGCTAAGGAATAAATGGATACAATTTCCCTTCCCATCCCTTTCCCCTTTCCAGTAGGACGCAGTTTGTTGTCTTCCTCTCTGTGAATTCAGATACCTGAATTCTCTGCTCACACTTTGGCACTTGTGTATTAATTTTTGGTTTCAAACTCACTTTAATAATGCAAATTAATAAAAATGGCCTAAGAAACAAAGTATCAACATGCTCTAGAGGACAGCTCTGGAATGCAGCTGGTGGCAGGTGTTTGTGTGGAGTGACCTGTTCTGTGCCTGGGCTTTGGCACTGAACTTTCAGAGGTTAAAAATAAAATCAGGATGAAAATGAAATGTCAGTTTTATGGTCTGAGTGTGGTGCATTCCCCAGAGTGGATGGGGGAGAGCAGGAGGTATCCTTGGGGAAGGTGTCTGTGCTTGGATTGAGAGGGTCTTCAAGGTCCTTCCCAACCCAAACTTCTGTGATTCCATGGCTCCGGAGCTGAATTCTTGGAAGCCCAACATTTGTTGAAGCAATATTTTCTTTAGAGGAGAATAACTTCATAATGTCTTCCTGCACAGGACATGGAACTTTAGAGAGTCCATTGCAGGGAAAATTTGACTTGCAGAATTTAGGAGGAGTTAAAGGAAATCTCACTTTTGCTTTGCAGTAATTGTGGTGCAACAGAAGGAGCAAGATGTTCCTCTCACTGCCTTATTGCTCTGGCTCAGTTTGGGGAAACCTAATTTATTTTTAATTCATAAGAAGAGATTTTAAAGAAGTTGCACACTTGATATAAATCCCAGAATTGTGGGGTGGTTTGGGTTGAAGTGATCTTAAAGCTCATCCAGTCCCACCCCTTGCCATGGGCAGGGACACCCTTCACTATCCCAGGTTTCTCCAAACCTCATCCAACCCGGCCTTTAACACTTCCAGGGATGGAGCAGTGTTTTGATAAAACCTTTATCAAAAAGCTTTGATAATTGAATAGGAGATCCAAAAAAATGGGATTCTGCTCCTTGCAGGACTCAGCTCTCCCACTGATGCCAGGAGTTCCTCCAGCACAGAACAGCTTTGCTCTCCCTGCTCTGCTCCTCTGCCTGGTGAGGATCGTCCTGTGTCCCACCCAACGCTGCCATCACAAGATGCCTGGGCATGGAAATGGATGTGTCACCCCCTGGTTGTCACCACACTCCTGTCCCCTCCCAGGGTGTGGGATTTGCTCAAGCAGCCAAGCAATTGTTGCTTAATGGGCAACCTCTGATAACGACTGGAATTAATTTCTTCAAGATGACACAGTAATAATTAATACAGCCCTCTTGGGCTGCGTGGGATGGAATTGATTCCAGGAAGGGGAGATATTAAAGTGTCACTGTCCTTGTCCCCACGTGTGAAATGTCATCATCAGCTCCTGCAATCTGCCTTTATTACAGCCATATTAAAATGAATGTTTTACATCTTCATTGCAGCCTATTAACAGCATTTCCTTGATTTAAGGAATGGCTCCAGGATGCAAAGGCAGCCCCATTTCCATGAATAAATTTAGCACTTTAATGCTATTTATTTACTACACACTCTAAAATGGAGTAAGATAAATAATGGGTCCCACAGGGGCGTGGGGTAAGGTGGTGATCAACATCTCAGCAGGTCAGAGAACACAGCTCCAGTACAGGAATAATGATGGAAATTCACGGGGCTCCCAGGGATGCTGTTTCTATACCTGGATCTAATAAAGGAGAAATTACAGTGTTAACAACGTGCTTAGCACAGGGATGGGGGTGGAATGAGACTGGCAGGGAGGAATGTGCAGCTGGATCACCGAAATCTCAGTGTCCCATCGGAGCTGGGAATGGAGGAGTTTGATCTGATGTCCCATCCATGTGGGATTTGCTGGCTCTTGGATACCTGGGATTGCTTCTTTACTGCTCGGAAAATCCAGTCCAGGACAAGCTTTCTGCTCTGTCCAGTCATTCCTTGGACACCTCCAAGGATGGGGACTCCAAACCTCCCTGGGCAGCTCCTTCCAAGGCCTGAGCACCCTTTCCAGGAAGGAATTTTCCCTAAAATCCACCCTGCCCCTCCCCTGTCCCTGAGGCCGTTCCCTCCCCTCCTGTCCCTGTTCCCTGGGAGCAGAGCCCGACCCCCCTGAGCCCCCTCCTGGCAGGGACTTGTGCAGAGCCACAAGGTCCCCCCTGAGCCTCCTTTGCTCCAGGCTGAGCCCCTTCCCAGCTCCCTCAGCCTCTCCTGGGGCTGAGGGTCCCAGAACTGGACACATCATGGAAGCTGTAACGTATCTGGAGACATCCAGACAATGAGAAATGGTAAAAATCCATGAGGTTGCCTCAATTTCCAGCTGGATGAACCACTTCTATTTTCAGGTGCTACCTTTGGTTTTCAGCAAAACACCAGCTTTGTGTGGAGCAAATGGATTCTTTTAACAGGAACGAAACCATTGAATAGATAATTAATTCCAGGGGAAAATTGCAGGGATGATTTGTGACCACCTTTAGTCACAGAAGCTCGTTGGCTCCACAGGCACACCCAGAGCAGACGTGCTGCACGAGGAATGGGCTCTTTGGACTCACCCCTTTTCCAACCAGGCCCACATTAAATCCAAATATAATTTGCATATCATTGAGACGGTTGGAATTCCCAGTTGGACAGCAGGATACGTGTCTTGTGTTCCATCTCTTTTTCATTCTGGTTAAATAAATCCTTTTCCTGTGCAAGAAAATAAAGCTTTCAGTGAGCTTTGGTGTGCAGGAGCTCCTTCCCATCAGCAATTCACACAGCGCTTGAAAGGAATTGTGCAGGAACAGCCTCCACTGGTTATTTTTGGGAGGGGGAGGCTGGCATCAGGAAATCACCAGGGACATCTCCTCTGCCTCTGGATCCACATCCTGGAATAAAAGGAGCTGGTTGCTGCCTAATGAGAAGAGGAATTGGAAGCCTGGCATGGACTTTTGCCAAGATTTTCACCTTCCCGGGCAAAATCTGCTCTCATTTCTCTGCAGAAAGCTCCAGGAATTGTGTTTGGAGAGGAGGAGCGAGCAGAAATAACTGCTGGACTAAGTAAATTAGTTCAGGGACGTGGCAGGCTTCTCTAATGGTGCTTTTATGGATGTTGGATGTCTGGGGAGGTGCCAGAATGAGCCAGCTCTAATTGCTCTGGGGGAGCGAGGTTGATTTGTGTGTCTGCACCTGCCCCGTTCTCATTTATGGAATCACAAACTCTGCATCCCTGGGGTCTCCTGGGTAGGACAAGGGGATACAAAGAGCAGGAATCCAGTGGAGAGAACATTCTTGCTCTGCTATCGCCTAAAAACCCCCATGTGGAGTATTCTGGGAGAGGTGCTCCTATTTCCAGCAAACTTGGCGTTGGGGGAAGTTTCTTACTGGTTTTGTTTGAGAAACAGGGAATCAACAATGTCCTGGCTTGGCACAGCCCCAGGGTGGGCACAGCCCCAGGGCAGGGACTGTCCCTGTGCTGGCTCAGCTGAGGGACCCTCTGGAATCTCAGGGGCAGCTCTGGGCTGAATTGAGAAGTCGCTTTACCAGTGTAAGATGTTTAAATGCTCCAGGGAGAGCCCAGAGCCCCTTGCAGGGCCTGAAGGGGCTCCAGGAGAGCTGCAGAGGGACTGGGGACAAGGCCTGGAGGGCCAGGAGCCAGGGAATGGCTTCCCAGTGCCAGAGGGCAGGGCTGGCTGGGATCCTGGGAATTGGGAATTGCTGGCTGGGAGGGTGGGCAGGGGCTGGGCTGGAATTGCCAGAGCAGCTGTGGCTGCCCCTGGATCCCTGGCAGTGCCCAAGGCCAGGCTGGCCATTGGGGCTGGGAGCAGCCTGGCACAGTGGGAGGTGTCCCTGCCATGGCAGGGCTGGCACTGGATGGGCTTTAAGGTCCCTTCCAACCCAAACCATCCTGGGATTTTATGAACATCTTTCGGGATATGCAGGATGGGGAATGGATCGTGGCCTTGCTTTTCCAAAACACTCAACAAACAGAATAAGAGGATGGGAGGAATAATGAAGAGGAAAACCCAGGCCTGAACTGCTGGTGGAATTCTGTGCTGGGAAGAAATCACGGTTTCTGATCCTGTAGGAGAATAACTGAGGGGAAAAGGGGGGTGTTTGGCTTTTCTCACAGATTTTTTCCAGTAACAGTGCTGCTCTTCAGGCTGGGAAATCCTGATATTCCCTCTTTGTCTTTCCATCCCGATATGGGAGCACCGTGTGACACCCAAACCCACATCTTTGGTGGCTCTGTCCACGTGGTGCTAAAGATCCCATAATGCTGGGAATTAACCCAGGGCCGTTCCTTCCTAATTCAAAATGAGTTTTGATGTCCAGAGTTGCCCACGGCTACTGTTTGAATGAATTAAGATTCCAGCACTGCCTCATATTTGCTAACTCGCCGTAGAATGAACTCGGAGTCAGATCCTCATTTAGTTAAAATAAATGGACTTCCATGGTTTTAAACAAATTTCAACCAGAGGACGATTTTGCCCGGGGGGATTTAAGAGGCTGCGTGTTGGATCAGGTTCTGAGTTGCATTATAATGAGCAGCAAATGTGGAATATGTGTGGAATTTAAGGGAAGAGGTTTATACCAAGCTGGTTTTTACCTCATGCCTCGTTTCCCTAATAGAAATGGAAACAAATGGTTGTGCCATCAAATTGGGGTGGAAACAAATGGATGTGGCATCAAAGTTGAGGCTCCAGGAGGAGAATTAGTCAATACAACTTTGGAATGAACAGTCCTTCATTTTCAGCCAGGAGATGCAGCTTTCCCTTCATGTTTTTGTTGTTTGGCCCTTGTGAAGAAAGCATTTCAGTGAAGGAAAAGACATCAAGGGATGTTTTCAAAGTCAGCTCTTCCCCCCCTCAAAACCTTTCAATCTCCTGGTTCATTTTCCGTACTCTGTGACCCTCCTGAATGTCATCTGCTCTTTTCCTTTCCCTGTCCCCTCCTTTCCCTTGTGGGTCTCTCTCTTCTGAGCTGGCCTTTCTTCCTTTGTGAGCCCTCCCTCCTCCTCCTCCTCCTCCTCCAGCTGCCTCACTGAGGCTGACACCTTTTGTCAGCGTTATCAGACAGATTAGAGGACTCGGACTGGGAGGAACTGGTACAAATTCTTCTGGGTCAACAGTTTGTTTCCTGATGATCCTTTGATTAGTCAGGATGAGATATCACTGATCCGTGTCAAATTTGTGGCTAAGCCCAAGTTTGAATGACTGTGGGTTTAACCAGCTGAGGTTTTGTGGGGTTTTTTTTGAAGGAAACATTGATTTGGAAGAAAGGAGAAAAGATTTGGTGGTTGAGTTTTTAGCTCTTCTCACCCTGAATTTTGTATCTTTAGGGGTTTTAATTAAATTGTTAATTTATTTGGTCTCTTGGGGCAAAACAGGGTAAGAAAATCATCAGGGTGGTCAAGAGAGATGCTTGAAATTTTGGCAGGCTTGGCTTGTGATTCTTTCTACCTCTTCCAAGTAACTCTGCCAGTCCTTCGTGGATCCACCCCCACAGCTGGGAGATGTCCCTGGGTTGTTCCCACCTGGTTGGTGGGAGCAGTTGCTGCATTTCCCTCCTCTGACTCCCAGCAGTGGCTTTCTGGGTATGTTTGCTGCAGGGGTTTCAATAAATGTCCCTTGACCTTACATGAAAGGCCAGGAACATCCCTTTAAATCATGGAATTAATGTCGTTTTTCTCTCTCTGTAAAATGCTCCCTCTCTCTCCTGACACCGAGCTCTCCTATCCCTCCGAACTGGAAGGAAGTTGTTTTTCTGTGCTTCAGAATTCATGAATATTCACTGAAGAATTTCAGAGTATTTGGAGCAAAGGGGCTCCGTTGTTGTTCACAAAGCTCCCAGCTCTCCCTGCTCATGTGAGCCATCATCACCTGCAGCAGCCGTGGCCGAATTCCCAATCCTGTCAGCCCAGCCCAAGGAAGGGGCTGGAGTTGGTTGTGTTTCTAGGGCTCCTCAGGTCAGTGGCATCACCCATCAATCAAAAAGTTGTGAAAGGAGCTCCTTGAAGCTCTGCCAGCTCCTTTTGCCCCAAACTGGGGGACGAGCTGCCAACAGCTCTCGGGGACCTGCCAGGCGTGTGCCAGCTCCATCTCAGCGTGGCTGTGGAGACTTTGAGATTGCTCTGGGGGCCCCTGGACAGACCTGGAGCTCGTGCTCCAGGTGCACATTGGTGTTTCCCCCATGAATTCTGTTTTTGAAGATCTCCTCTCTCAGATCTCACTAAGTACGTGAGGTCAGTTTACAAATCCAGGAGTGGGAATATTTATTCTAAAAGAACACTTGGAGGCTTGCTCTATAAAGAAGGAAAACCCAACGTGCTGATGTGGTTGTAGGGAGCTAAATGATGTTTTTCCAAAACCACCTCAGTCCTTTTGTGTCCCAGTGGTGTCAGTGGGGTTGGGGTTGGGGTTTTCCACCTCTGGAAAAGAGCCTAGCTTTATTTACAAACTCGTATAGAGTTGAGAAGTTCATATTAAAACAAAAAATGGGAAAACATTTCAGATTCTCTCTGCCACCTCTCTGAAATAACATTCTGCAGCATCCAAGTCAGCAGAAATGTAATCCCAGTTTGTATCAGTGGCTGAGGTTGGAATGGGCACCTGTGTTTTATTTTCTGCCCTGCCGTGTACTTAAGGGGAATTATGACTTTCTTAAATTTTTTAACTCTTCCAGTTTATTCTTTGCTTGCTGCAGGTAACTGAATAGATCCTTGTTGTTAAAATATTTCTCTTGGTTTTTATAAAGAATAAACACTTGTGATCTAACTCTTATCTGTGGCACAGTTTACGTTGTAAAGAGTCTGGTGTGTTGTTAAATGCTCTCATCTTTATTCATGTCCCGAGATGATTCAGCCTTCCCGGTGAATTACAGGATCAGGAGTATTTTACAACCTGTAGGAGCTTAGCTGGCATCCACAATAAACAGGGGGAGTTTTTTAAGGTCTGTATAATTTGTTTGTACTTGTTCAGGAGGCTCGGGCTGAGCACTGGTGCAGTCGGGTCGTTATTTGCTTTAATAACTCACAGAAAACGTGGTGTTGAGAAGGAACAAGGAGATTTTGGCTCTCTCACATTGATGCTGTTTGATGAGAGATCCCCTCAGAAGCGTGGCTGGCTGCCATGAATGTAAATTCCCTGTCTGGATTCTTAAATCCTGTCTAAAAGCAGAACTGGGGGAGATTAGCAGCTCCCTGTGAGCACGGGTAACTCACCTCTCTCTGAGCTGTGCTGGCAGTAATTACTGCGTTAAGTTCCCTCTGTTTGTTCATCCTTACAGTAAATTAAGGAAGGAAGATTTGGGACTTGTCTGGAACTTGATGGGCTCTGCAAAGAGAGATGTGCCTTGAAGAGTCATTTAGAGCAATTATTTGAGAGCAGTTCTTTGCTGATGGAGACAAAACACGCTATTAGAAGTTTAAAAAAAAAAATATAAGACCAGCACAGCAGTTATTTTCTTAATGTGCTCCAGTTTATGGCTTTTTAGTCTGAAATTGTGGAAACCCCCAGCTCCTCACAACTGTTTTTATACATTAACAGGGATTTTGAATTGCTACATCTGTAGCTCTGCTCCCAGGAAACCTCCTGGTGAAGGGCTGGAATGTGATACCTGCCGATATTTAGATGGATTTTTCTGACTGGAGTGGGGCTGACTGGAAAAATCTTCATTTTAATATTCCAGCGTGGGGTTTTGTTTATTCTTGGAAAGGCAGTGCTTGCCTTTTCAGGAAGGTGTGTTCCCACGAGCAGAGGTGGGGCATGGATCCCTGTGAGAGGCAGCTGCAGTGGCACAGAGGGCTCCTCCTCCCTCAATCCCACCCCACAGGCACATTGGGATGGGAGAGATTTGGGACCTGGCACCAGAGCTCATGTGAGCCCCCAGGAAAGATCTCGAGTGAATCTCTGCAGAGAGACAACAGCAATTTGTTTTCGTGTCAGCTGAGATAGAAATACAAATTCTGGTTTGTGCCTCTTCTTAGGGAGGTTGTCCACTCCTCTTTAATTCACTTGGGGTGTACCCCCAAAGGCCAGCTCCTCTCAGACTCCCAAAACAACTCCTGCTGCTCCATGGACAAGAAGTCACTGCTCTTTGAGGTTTGCACAAAGCCACAGAGTATTCCTGAGCTTCCCTGCTCCCCGAGCTGCTCTTTGCAAGCAGTTCCAGTGTGGTTTGTGGTGATTTATTGCCCTCCCAAGGAGACACTCAGCCCCAGCTGTAGAGTCAGGAGTACCTGCAGCTTTCCACTGTTGTCTGCATTTTTTGTGTTTTTCTGTGTCCAGACACAGTGAAAACACATTCTGCTTTAGCTTTTCTCATTCCCTGCCTGAACTGGTCTCAGTGTACTGAAATCTCCCATTCTCACCTCCATTCCCTTCTCCTGCCCATCCTCATTCCTGTCTAGCAGCTCTGCCTCCATAGAACAATCACTGAGGGGTTTGGGTTGGCAGGACCCTTATGCACATCCAGCTCCAGCTCTTTTGCCATGGGCAGGGACCCTTCCACGAGATTTATTTCCCTCCCAAAGATTTATAGGGGGCAGTAGCATCATATTAACCCAGTTTTCCTCCTCATGTGTCTGTTGTTCCTTCCCTGTTGTTGGAAACTGGGGTTGATTTGTTTTTAGGGACATGCAAGGAGCAGCTCTGTGTGACCACATCTTCTCCGAGCTCAGCAAGTGCTGCTGTCCAGAGCTATCCATGGACATCCAAAGGTTATGGGTCTTGGGAAGCAACAGAAGAAATCCCAGGAGGATGAAGTCCAGGGGGAACTCGTGACTCTGCAGCTTTGATGATCAGCCCAGGGTCTGTTCTCTTGGCTTGTTTGCTCCTTAACTGCATTAGGACACCTTGGGGCAGATAAATCTCAGTTCTTCTCTCCCTTCTCTCCCTGCAAAGGTGAAGCAGGGCCTGGGGTGCAGCTCAGCTGCCTCTTGGACTGCAGCATTCCCAGCAGGCTTCCCGCTCTCCTCATCTTTGTGGCCTCCTCTGGACTTGCCCCATGAGCTCCGTGTCTTTCTGACACTGGAGGCAGCTCTGCAGGTGGGGTCTCACCTGAGCTGGGCAGAGGGGGATGATCCCATCCCTCAGCTCCTGCCCACGCTGGCCCAGGATTCTCTTGGCTTTCTGGGCTGTGTGGACGTGGCCAGGGCATGTCCAGCTTTTCCTCCACCAGCACCAGTCCCTCTGGTCAGGGCTGCTCTCATCCCTTCTTCAGCAAAACCCTGACCCACTTCAGCACCTTGCACTTGCCCTTCTTGAACTCCATCAAATTCACCACTCCTCGAGCTGACAAAAATCCAAAGCTTTAATCAGTAAATCCTGCTATGACAGGAATTTAAACTTGGGATTTGGAGGCTGCCTTGCTGTAGCTGATGCACGAACCCTCCCCTGAGTGCTGTAGCACCGTGTTTTTCTTTACAAAAACACCTGGATTGAACACTTGTGATGTTCCAGGATGTTATTGGGGGCTATTAAAGACGGAGGAGTCATCAGTGCAACATCAGAAAAGGGGATGAGAAAAAGCCATCAGCTCTGTTGTTGCTGAAACAATGGCAGATGGGGTACACAGAACGCATCTATTGAGCGACAGCAATCGAAAATGAACTCTATTATTTCTCACTCACTCGTTCTGTCAGTGATTGAGGCATTGCAGAGCACAAGCAGGAAAATAATAGGTTGCTTTCACAATGGGAGAAGTTTAACAAGTGCTAAATCATTCATTCGCCATCGGGGCTGTCCTCAGTGAGACTCCAGCGGTGCTGCTGGGGCCTGGCTCCTCCTGATTGCTCCGCTCGCCTCTCACACCAATCTCCCAGCAGAGGAGCCCTGAACATCCCAATTTGCTGCCTGTGGAGTGGGACTGAAACACTCAGAGCTACGAGGAGGGAGATGCTTCAGGGTGAGGCTGAACGCAGAGGTTTTCACACAAATCCCCTGACAGGCCCTGCTTCCACCGGCACACGGCTCCTCAAGTGGGATACAAAGCCAGAGGATTGGGTTTGGAAGTGGAATATTCTCCATGGGTATTGATGAGCACTTTGGCATTGTGTGGATGTCTCGGTCTGTGTTAGCCTGGGTTCCCTTTAATTTGTAAAGTTTGACTTTCTGGGTTCTGTGTGCAGCAGAACTTTATTTTTGGACTTGGTGTGAGCTGTTCAGTCAGTGTTGGTCACTCGTGTTCACATGGTTCATCCTAAAGCTGGAAGTGCACTGAGTGTCCTCATTTGTTACCACTTGTTAATAATCACAGAAATAGGGAATGGTTTGGGTTGGGAGGGACCTGAACGTCTCATTCCACCCCTGCCATGGCAGGGACCCCTCCCCCTGCCCCAGGCTGCTCCCAGCCCCAATGGCCAGCCTGGCCTTGGGCACTGCCAGGGATGCAGGGGCAGCCACAGCTGCTCTGGCAATTCCAGCCCAGCCCCTGCCCACCCTCCCAGCCAGCAATTCCCAATTCCCAGGATCCCAGCCAGCCCTGCCCTCTGGCACTGGGAAGCCATTCCCTGGCTCCTGGCCCTCCAGCCCTTGTCCCCAGTCCCTCTGCAGCTCTCCTGGAGCCCCTTCAGGCCCTGCAAGGGGCTCTGAGCTCTCCCTGGAGCCTTCTTTTCCAATTCTGAGCGTTTGTATCTCAGCTGATGAGTTAAATTGGGACAACTGATTTCTAAGGTGGCTTCTGCCTGAAGACTGAGAAGCAGCTGGCAGGTTCTCTGTTTGGAAGGGGTCAGTGTCTTGTTTTTTATGGCTGCAAAAGCAGAGGCGTAGGAGAAGCCATGAATAACCTGGCACAGAGAGAGGTAAAGCTCCCATGCCCCTGTCCCCACCCTGCAGCCCTCTCCCTTGGCTGTGGCTCTGAAAGCTTCTCAAATTGACTTGAAAACAATCACAGCAATAAGAGAAATAATTTGTTGGTTTTTAGAGGGAGCACAGTCCAGGAGGTGACCTTTATATTTAGCTACAGCCACTGCCAGAAACATTCTCTGCTCTCTGGGTTTTGCCTCTTAATTTCCCATGCACTTGTAGGAAGGCAGAAACAAGTTTTCCTTTGGAATGTGACTGTTTAATGTGGGGAATGGGATGAATTGGAACTGCTTTCCCTGCTGTCCGTGTGGGGATGTCCAAAGTCCTCAGGGCAGGACGTTGCTCTAAGGGCAGCAGTAACAGGGAAGAGAGAAAAAAATGGGATTAAGGAGAGGTGAGTGAGGGAAGCCTTGACACCATCTTTCTGTTGGAAAAAATACTTTTTTTTTCCCATGACTTCTGTTCTGCTCATCAGGCAGGAGCTCTGCCTGCCTCCAAAAAATGCTCTTTAAAGCAGGAATCTGTGTCAGTAGAGCAGAAACAGTGGTGACACAGCTCTCCCACATATTTCGGGGGTGCACAGCCACATTTCAGCCCAGCTTGTCCTAAAATAGGCTAAAAATAGCTCAAGGGGATCAGCTCACAGTGGCCACATCCCAGACCCCAGCAGCTGCCCAGTGCTCTCACTTCCATTTGGATCCAGTCCAAAGCCCTGGAGATCAGAGGCTCCTGAGGGGCTCATTCATTATCCAAGGCTTGAGTCTCAATCAGCAGCAGCCTAATTTAGCCCATTAGGAACAGGAAATATCCGAGTTAGGGTGTGCAGCTCTCTTCAGGCTTCACTTCTGGTTTGAAATTTTGCCAATTAGTTTTTAAAAAAGTGTTAAAATCGTCTGTTGTGTATTTGTCTGGAAGTAAAATCTGATCATTCCCTCTTGGAACAGAAGTTTCTTGTGCCTTGATGGCTGTGGACTCCTGAGAGGAATATTTGAAATAGTTAGAAACATTTTCTTCTTTTTGTGTGGGTTGTTTTGGGGGTTTTTTTTGGTTTGGTTTTTTTTTTTTTATCATTTATTTCCTATTCCTGTGGTTCACAGCGTACAAATCAATATAATCACTCTTTGGTCCTGATTTAACATTTTTTTTCAGCTCTGAATGCAGGAATTGAGTTACCTCAGAGAAGCTGCCTCAGTCTGGGTGATTTTGGAGGCTTGTTGTTAATATTTAGCAATTTGGGCAATTTGTACTTGGCTGCTTTATCCTCTTTTCACTGATCTCACTCAGTGCCTCTCCCTGTGTATTTGTGCACCCCAAGAATGCTGTGCAAAGCCTCCCTCCCAGGATTTTCACCCATCCAGGGGGAAAAGAGAGACTCTGCCCTATCAGGGAATATCCTGAGTTGGAAGGGACCCACAAGGAGCCTTGAATCCAACTCCTGGCCCTTCACAGGACACCCCACGAGGTGTCTGTAGGTCTCAGAGGAATAATCCACCAACATAGGGTGAAGTTGGCAAATCTGAGCTCCTTCCACAGTGAATTTAGGGAAGCAGGGACACAACAGTTCCATGGAAATGACTGTGACAGAGCCAAGCTGTCATCTGAACACCAGCACAAAAACTGGAATAACCCTTGGTTTGCTGTCCCCTCAAATACAGCACAGCAGAACAACCTCATCAGCTGAAGGAGAAAAATTATGGAGTTTCTCATGATTTATTACATGGAGATCTCCTGCCTCATTTGTTGGGAGTCAATATTTTGCCCACTCGCTGTGGGAGCCTCTCAGAACGTGGATGTTCCATTCTGAAGCAGATCCCATTGGCATTTCTTTAATAAACTCATAATTTATAGGCTGTTTCACATCTCCTCCCCATGCCCCCAGAGTTTGTTCCAGGCAGCTCTGAAGAAATGAGCTGTGGAGTTGTTACTCTCCTTGATGAAGAAAAAAAATCCGTTTGTCTTGTCAGGTGAGGAGCTCCGTTTGGCAATCCCAGATTTCTGATTTTGGGGGGAAAAGCAACAGCCAAGGCAGTGATAAAATATGTGAGAATCAGAACTGAGCAGGCAGTGTCTGGAGTTGCCAGGGCAGGATGTGTGAATTGAGGTGATCTGGAATTCTCAGATGGTGACAGCGATTGTTCTACTGAAGAACATTTTGTTGTTTTTAGATGACAGAATTTAATGATTTGGGCGATTTTCTTCTAAATTACCATCTCTGTGAAAGACAGGAGATGTTTCACATGCTGTTCTCCCTAAGGATCAGCCAGAGTTCTGCTGCTTCATCCCCAAAGGTCCCATTCCTGTGATCCACAGAGCCTGGCTGTTGTCTTGCACCCCAGTGAGGAGAGACATCCTCAGCCATTATCAGCTGCTGGCTCACCTTGCAGTTTGCTGTTGCCTCCAGCTTGTCAGAACCTTCACAATATCATCAAGGCCAGGGTTTTTATTTTTGCTTTTATTTTTATTTTCATTTTCACCTGCTGGCATTCGCAAATTCCACCTTAAAGGGCTCCTTGTCAAGGGTGGGGGTTCCAAGTTTAATCCAGTTTAATAAAAACAGTGTTTGCCTATTCACTTTCTTCCTGATCATGAAGAAAGCTCCTTGGCTTATGTATGTATTAAAATAAGATCCTGGATCCCTGCAAGTGTCCAAGGCCAGGTTGGATGGGGCTTGGAGCAGCCTGGGACAGTGGTGGAAGGTGTTTCTGTCCATTGGAACTCGATGAGCTTTAAAGTTCTTTTCAACCCACAGAGCTCAGGAAGCACAGCTCACGTGTGAGTCCTTCTGCCAACAGCATTGAGGCCTCCAGATCTTTTTAATATTCCCAAATTCTGCTGCTGATCAGGCAGGCTGGGCCTCTTGGAAGCTCAGTGGGAAGGGGGATGTGGAGGGATCAGAGTGATTTTTGTTTATTCATTATTAATATTATTATTAATAATAATATTATTATTTATTATTATCATCATAATCATTATCATTATAACTACTATTACTATTTATTACTATTTATTACTATTAATTACTATTACTATTACTATTAATTACTATTATTATTATTCCTGTAAGTCTTGAGGAGACACTTTCCTGAGGGAACAGTGCCCTGACCTCACTAAATTGCTTCTATCTCAATTTTGAGCACTTCCAAACCCACAAAGAACTGGCAGGAGCAGCAAGGACCAAACTCCTCTTGAGCTGCTGTTCTGTGTTTTCTCCCTGCACTTTTGAGTGTCTCTTCTGGTGTTCCACACAAAACCAGCCCAGGGATTCCTGCTCCTGGTTGCATCCCAGCAGGAAAAAGCCAAATTTGGGCTGTTTGCTGTGATTATTTGACATGAGCCAGCACTGACACTTGAAAAGAGGCAGTTTCTGAACACATCCTCAAAAAACTTTGGCCTTTGCAACGTCTCTTGCAACGCTTTCCAGAGTGAACTCCCAAATCCCTCCTGGGTTAGAGCTGCCTCTGAGCTGTCACATTTTGGGCTGCCCTTGTTTTGCAGTGCCTTTGCAGCTGCTGATTCCCAGAGCAATAAAGCCCCAGCACTTTGGGTGGGAATCTCTGCAAACAGAGCAGCACACGAGGGGTGGATTTCTCCTTGCCACCAGGAGCTCTTGGCAAGCACACCCATGGCCTTTTGGGGACATTTAGAGACAATTCATCTCCCTCTCCCTTGTACCTGCTGCGCTGAAATCCCATTGGGAGGCAATAAAAAAGGGAATATTGTCATTGAAGTCGGGGTTTTTGCATCAGATCACCTTTTTAGAGCTCTCTTGGAATGCTCTTGTCATTGCACAGTCACCGTGGTAGCGAGCCACTTTAACCAGCGGTGGTGGCACAGTGACAGCTGCTAAATGGAGATAATTCAATGTTTTCTGATTAGTAAAACTACAAAAGCCAGAGGTGAAAATCCATTTTAGATTATCCCAGTGCAGTATCTCTGTTTGTTATGAACAGTAGAGTGACAAATCAGCCCTTCAGCCTCAGTGGGGTCCTGCAGGGCACAGGTGGATGAAAAGAAGATGAAATGTGGCTAAAGTGGGCAAACAAGGCATGGGAGAATAGAAGGATAATTACTCCCATTTTATGGATGGGGAATGAACACCCAGGAAGATCAAGGGATTGATCAAAGAATCATTAAGGGCCACAATCATCACTAAACCACGGCCTCACGTGCCCCATCCAGAGGGTTTTTGAACATCTCAGCTCNCCTGGCCCTTCACAGGACACCCCACGAGGTGTCTGTAGGTCTCAGAGGAATAATCCACCAACATAGGGTGAAGTTGGCAAATCTGAGCTCCTTCCACAGTGAATTTAGGGAAGCAGGGACACAACAGTTCCATGGAAATGACTGTGACAGAGCCAAGCTGTCATCTGAACACCAGCACAAAAACTGGAATAACCCTTGGTTTGCTGTCCCCTCAAATACAGCACAGCAGAACAACCTCATCAGCTGAAGGAGAAAAATTATGGAGTTTCTCATGATTTATTACATGGAGATCTCCTGCCTCATTTGTTGGGAGTCAATATTTTGCCCACTCGCTGTGGGAGCCTCTCAGAACGTGGATGTTCCATTCTGAAGCAGATCCCATTGGCATTTCTTTAATAAACTCATAATTTATAGGCTGTTTCACATCTCCTCCCCATGCCCCCAGAGTTTGTTCCAGGCAGCTCTGAAGAAATGAGCTGTGGAGTTGTTACTCTCCTTGATGAAGAAAAAAAATCCGTTTGTCTTGTCAGGTGAGGAGCTCCGTTTGGCAATCCCAGATTTCTGATTTTGGGGGGAAAAGCAACAGCCAAGGCAGTGATAAAATATGTGAGAATCAGAACTGAGCAGGCAGTGTCTGGAGTTGCCAGGGCAGGATGTGTGAATTGAGGTGATCTGGAATTCTCAGATGGTGACAGCGATTGTTCTACTGAAGAACATTTTGTTGTTTTTAGATGACAGAATTTAATGATTTGGGCGATTTTCTTCTAAATTACCATCTCTGTGAAAGACAGGAGATGTTTCACATGCTGTTCTCCCTAAGGATCAGCCAGAGTTCTGCTGCTTCATCCCCAAAGGTCCCATTCCTGTGATCCACAGAGCCTGGCTGTTGTCTTGCACCCCAGTGAGGAGAGACATCCTCAGCCATTATCAGCTGCTGGCTCACCTTGCAGTTTGCTGTTGCCTCCAGCTTGTCAGAACCTTCACAATATCATCAAGGCCAGGGTTTTTATTTTTATTTTCATTTTCACCTGCTGGCATTCGCAAATTCCACCTTAAAGGGCTCCTTGTCAAGGGTGGGGGTTCCAAGTTTAATCCAGTTTAATAAAAACAGTGTTTGCCTATTCACTTTCTTCCTGATCATGAAGAAAGCTCCTTGGCTTATGTATGTATTAAAATAAGATCCTGGATCCCTGCAAGTGTCCAAGGCCAGGTTGGATGGGGCTTGGAGCAGCCTGGGACAGTGGTGGAAGGTGTTTCTGTCCATTGGAACTCGATGAGCTTTAAAGTTCTTTTCAACCCACAGAGCTCAGGAAGCACAGCTCACGTGTGAGTCCTTCTGCCAACAGCATTGAGGCCTCCAGATCTTTTTAATATTCCCAAATTCTGCTGCTGATCAGGCAGGCTGGGCCTCTTGGAAGCTCAGTGGGAAGGGGGATGTGGAGGGATCAGAGTGATTTTTGTTTATTCATTATTAATATTATTATTAATAATAATATTATTATTTATTATTATCATCATAATCATTATCATTATAACTACTATTACTATTTATTACTATTTATTACTATTAATTACTATTACTATTACTATTAATTACTATTATTATTATTCCTGTAAGTCTTGAGGAGACACTTTCCTGAGGGAACAGTGCCCTGACCTCACTAAATTGCTTCTATCTCAATTTTGAGCACTTCCAAACCCACAAAGAACTGGCAGGAGCAGCAAGGACCAAACTCCTCTTGAGCTGCTGTTCTGTGTTTTCTCCCTGCACTTTTGAGTGTCTCTTCTGGTGTTCCACACAAAACCAGCCCAGGGATTCCTGCTCCTGGTTGCATCCCAGCAGGAAAAAGCCAAATTTGGGCTGTTTGCTGTGATTATTTGACATGAGCCAGCACTGACACTTGAAAAGAGGCAGTTTCTGAACACATCCTCAAAAAACTTTGGCCTTTGCAACGTCTCTTGCAACGCTTTCCAGAGTGAACTCCCAAATCCCTCCTGGGTTAGAGCTGCCTCTGAGCTGTCACATTTTGGGCTGCCCTTGTTTTGCAGTGCCTTTGCAGCTGCTGATTCCCAGAGCAATAAAGCCCCAGCACTTTGGGTGGGAATCTCTGCAAACAGAGCAGCACACGAGGGGTGGATTTCTCCTTGCCACCAGGAGCTCTTGGCAAGCACACCCATGGCCTTTTGGGGACATTTAGAGACAATTCATCTCCCTCTCCCTTGTACCTGCTGCGCTGAAATCCCATTGGGAGGCAATAAAAAAGGGAATATTGTCATTGAAGTCGGGGTTTTTGCATCAGATCACCTTTTTAGAGCTCTCTTGGAATGCTCTTGTCATTGCACAGTCACCGTGGTAGCGAGCCACTTTAACCAGCGGTGGTGGCACAGTGACAGCTGCTAAATGGAGATAATTCAATGTTTTCTGATTAGTAAAACTACAAAAGCCAGAGGTGAAAATCCATTTTAGATTATCCCAGTGCAGTATCTCTGTTTGTTATGAACAGTAGAGTGACAAATCAGCCCTTCAGCCTCAGTGGGGTCCTGCAGGGCACAGGTGGATGAAAAGAAGATGAAATGTGGCTAAAGTGGGCAAACAAGGCATGGGAGAATAGAAGGATAATTACTCCCATTTTATGGATGGGGAATGAACACCCAGGAAGATCAAGGGATTGATCAAAGAATCATTAAGGGCCACAATCATCACTAAACCACGGCCTCACGTGCCCCATCCAGAGGGTTTTTGAACATCTCAGCTCTGGTGATTCCACCCCTTCCCTGGGCAGCCTCTTCCAATCCTTGGGGGCTGTTAATCCTGTAGAGCTCTGTGCTCCCCTGGCCTGGATCCAACAAACAGCTGGAGCAACTTTGGATCTTTAATTCCTTGGCATTTTAGGGACAGAAGCAGGAGCTGAACCAAAATTCCTTTTGGGTCCTTAAAATCTGATCCCATCCACCAACTCAAGGAATAGTTTTCCTCCCAATTTCTCAGCTTGCTGATGTGTTTGGAGGCAGCAATTGAACATGTTTTGAGGGGGAAAAAAACCACTCAGATGCTTATTTCAGACAGGAAAAAAGCAGCATTGTTAAAGCTGCATTTAAGTCGTTATCTATTCTTATTGCTGCTGCTTCTTTGAAGAAGTCTCTCCAATTTGGCTTTCAGGGATAACAAACCCAGAGTGGAAAGCAGAGGTGGTGGCTGCTGGGCTATTCAGCATCTGGGGATTGGGAGGAGAAGAGAAAGGGGGAAATCTATGAACTGTCAAAATGTTGTTGGCTTTTCATTTCCAGATCAATGTCGGATCTCTCAGCGCATCACAATGCTAAATGGGGCATAATATCACAGTCCTAAATTGGCCCAAATTATTGCATTTTTAAGCCAAGCCAGCTTTGTTTAAATAATGGCTTTGCCATGGAGATTTGTCTCATTGATTGGATACTTCGGAGTGGCAGAGCAAGAAAAATGAATTTGTGTCAGGCTGAATTACAGGTTTCTATATATTATTTAAGCGTTGCTCTTTACCTCTCCCTCTGTCAATCATCATTTCCGTGCAGATTGCTCTATTTTTAATATTTCTCAGAGTTGAAGGTTACTTTCTTCTCCAGCAGCAGCTCTAAAGCAAATGCTATATTTTAGTGATGATGTTAATGGTAATTAATAATTAAGGGATTTATGAATGTGTGTGTTGCCATTCTCCCCCTCAGCTCTCCTGAGACCCCACCTGCAGAGCTGCCCCAGCCCTGGGGACGCAGCAGCAGGACCTGGAGCTGCTGGAGAGTCCAGGGGAGGCCCCGGAGCTGCTCCAGGGCTGGAGCCCCTCTGGAGCCAGGCTGGGAGAGCTGGGGGTGCTCACCTGGAGAGGAGAAGCTCCAGGGAGAGCTCCGAGCCCCTTGCAGGGCCTGAAGGGGCTCCAGGAGAGCTGCAGAGGGACTGGGGACAAGGCATGGAGGGCCAGGAGCCAGGGAATGGCTTCCCAGTGCCAGAGGGCAGGGCTGGCTGGGATCCTGGGAATTGGGAATTGCTGGCTGGGAGGGTGGGCAGGGGCTGGGCTGGAATTGCCAGAGCAGCTGTGGCTGCCCCTGGATCCCTGGCAGTGCCCAAGGCCAGGCTGGGCACTGGGGCTGGGAGCAGCCTGGCACAGGGGGAGGGGTCCCTGCCATGGCAGGGGTGGAATGAGAGGATCTGTCAGGTCCTTTCCAATCTAAACTATTCCATGATTCCATTATTTATGAGCAACAAGTTTTCCTTTTTGCATTTAGTGAGCATCTGTTTTTCTGTCCAGTCCCCCTGGATCTGGTCAATGTGCTGCTCCCTTTGCTGTAGGATTACAGAAGGGAAATTGCAGCACACAGTGGGACTGGAACTGGAAATCAAGAGTTGGAAGTAACAGAGCTGGAAGTGGAGGCTCCTCTTTCAGCTGCCCTCCCTGGCACTTCCCACTGCTCCCAGAAATCTTCTCCTGTTCCTTATTTCCATGGATTTAGGAGGTCCCAAGCAGCCCTTGCTGAAATCCCATGAAATCCCACATTCCTTGTTCATCAGCAGAGCGACGCTGAGAGGGAATGAGCCAGAACAAAAGTCAATACTTACACTTTTCCATCAAACCTTTGAACATTCCATTAAAAATGGGCTGTTTGAGATTCTGGAAGGGAGGCACAGCAGAGAGGGCAAAGCTTCAGGAAATCTTTGGGTAACAGTCTATAGCGCTGAGTGCCCAGGGAGGCAATTCCTTCCTTTTTGCAGGAAAATCGTTGGATTTGCTCTTGCAGGGATACAGAAGCTGTGCTCACATGTGAGAGGATGGAGCACGAGAGATTCGTTCCCTTTGTCTTTTCCTCTGGTTTAAAGATTTCTTCCCAATTAACTGTCAAGAACCAGGGCAGGTGAGAAGACCTGAGATGCTCTCCTTGTGCTGTTCACCCCACAGGTTTTGGAAAAGGAAGGATGGAAACTGAATTTTGATTGTGGAGCTGGTATTTAAATTCAGGAGTGCTGCAGGTGTAGCCTGAGGAAAAGAAATTCCAGATGGGAGGGGAAGAATTTGCTGCTGTGCAAGTGAAGAAGCATTCCTGTGATAGATGCTTACCTAGGGATAAATAATCCATGGTCCAGATGGACACACTCTTCCTGACAGGAGGTTGGCTCCAGGTGGGGATCAGCCTCTTCTCGCAGGGCATGAGGAGGGTTAGGGTTAGGATGAGAGGAAACGGCCTCAAGCTGTGCCAGGGGAGGCTCAGGTTGGACATCAGGAGGAATTTCTTCATGGAAAGGGTTGTTAAACATTGGCAGGGGCTTCCCAGGGAGGTTTGGAGTGCCCACCCCTGGAGGTGTCCAGGGAATTCCTGGACGTGTCACTCAGGGCTCTGGGCTGGGCACAAGGTGGGCATCGGGCACAGCTTGGGCTCGGTGGCCTTGGAGGGCTTTTCCAACCTCAGGGACCCTGGGATTCAGTGGGTGCAAAACCAGCTGNTTTTCCAACCTCAGGGACCCTGGGATTCAGTGGGTGCAAAACCAGCTGGATGGCTGGGCCCAGAGGGTGCTGGGCAGTGGATTTACACCAGTGGTGTCCAGCAGGGCCAGTCCTATTTAAGGTCTTTCTCAGAATCTGGACAAGTGGCTCAAGGACACCTTCAGTGAGTTCTTGGATCACAGCAGGCTGGGTGGGATGTAGATCTGCTGGAGGAAGCTCTGCAGAGGGACCTGGACAGGCTGGATCCGTGGGCTGAGGGACAGCAGGACCAAGTGCTGGGTTGTGCCCTCGACTACAACAACCTCATGTAATGCCACAGGCTCCCTCCACAGCTGGGTTTTGATGGGAGAAGCAGTTTGGAGGAGTATGACCAGATGTGCTGCAGCCAAACATCTCCCTCGTGTCTTCTCTCAAGGCCACCACTGGCACTGCTCATCCCTCGGGGTGGCACACAGCTTAAACCTCTCTGTATTGAGGGAAATCACCCCCTCTGCACTGCTCCTAAATCCTCATGTGTGATATTTGGAAATAGATGGCTGTTAATGACTCTGTTGTGCAATTAGAAATGCTGGCACAGTTCTTGGAGCAGCCTGGTCTGGTGTGAGCTATCCCTGCTCATGGCAGGGGTTTGGGATGAGATGATCTTTGAGGTCCTGTCCAACCAAACCAGCCTGGGATTCATTCTCTGTAAATTCACTTTTTAAGACTGAAACAGCCTCTAAGCAAGGCCAGTGTGGGAGCAGGGCCAGATTTCCACCATCCACGTGCCCTTTCCTGTAGTTGTGGCCGTGGTTTTGTCACCCCACAGTTGTGCTTTCTCAGCTGGCAGAATTGATAAAGTTTTGCAGGGAGCTGTGGAACAAGCATTGAATTTCATTTTACAACACATTGCAGAGGGTGAAATCGTTTGTGTTCAGCTGGGGTATAAATGCTGGGGATTTTTTGCAGGCAAAAAGCATTAAATTGACCGTCCACTTTCCTTGTCCAGCTTCACTAAAAAAAGGAAGAAACAAACTGGAGTTATATTAAATTTTAGTTTTGTTTCATAACCAGAAAGAGCAGGTCAATATTTGGGAAACAGAGGGGAAAACTCTTCTTGGAAGAATTGTTTTCATCTTCAAAATCTGGTTTATTGTGAGACTTTATTACTTAGAGCGGAATTCAGTGAAAAGTTCTAAGTGCTGACAGCTCGTTCCATCCCAATCCCATCCCATCCCAATTCCATTCCAATCCCATCCCATCCCAATCCCATCCCAATCCCATCCCAATCCCATCCCATCCCAATCCCATCCCA
>VYXG01003523.1:326105-362396 GCA_013397235.1 Lanius ludovicianus | reverse complement strand
CCCATCCCATCCCCATCCCATCCCCTCCCCTGTGTTTAATATCTCTGAATAATCCTGGATAGATAATTACCTTTTTTAACCATCTCACTACACCTGCTGATTTCTCCCCCTGGTCAAACAGTTGAGAAAAATGCAGTAACCATTTTTTAATAGGATATTTTTCGTTGTCTTTATCTCATTAATGGCTGTTCTCTGGAAAAGTGGGGTGGTTTGTTTGACCTGCACCATGCCTGCCCTCACATGCCCTGTCCCTCAACACCGCAGCTCTTGTTTGAAAAAGAACATTATTTTTAAATGCTAAAAATTCACGTGTGGTTTTTTCTTTTAAAAAATCACGATTAGCTGGAAGAGAGCAGTGATGAAGAGAGAGGTATCTGCAAACTCAGGAGTTCTTCTGCACTATTTATGCTTCTTATCATATGTGGAACAACCTAGGAAATCAATTCCTGCAATCCCTATCCACGTCAAGCCAGGCTTATCAACAGGAGCCTCCTGGAGGTTGTTCTTGTCTGTTTGAAAGCAGATGGAGCTCGAGGATTGGGATACAATTCCTTTCTTGTGTTACACTTGCAGGTTCTGCTGTGGAATGAAGTTTTTTTTCCACTGAAAAAGGGTGATAAAAATTGCACATTAAATTGTTCCAATCAAAGCAGCTTTTTATAAGTTTTTGGTGATAAGGACAGAGCTCAGTGAGACGGGCACTGAACAGCTGGAAATGAGAGAGGTTTCCTTTTGGTTTAGTGGTTGGAGTTGAGATGGTCAAAAAATCAATTAGAGGCAGGGGAGGGAAAAAACAACAGAAGAAACAAAACCAAAATAAATCCACAAAAATTCCTTTGGCCACAGCTGCTGGAGAGAGTCCAGAGGAGGCCCCAGAGCTGCTCCAGGGCTGGAGCCCCTCTGGAGCCAGGCTGGGAGAGCTGGGGGTGCTCAGCTGGAGAGGAGAAGGATCCAGGGAGAGCTTCCAGCACATTCCCGGGCCTGAAGGGGCTCCAGGAGAGCTGCAGAGGGACTGGGGACAAGGCATGGAGGGCCAGGAGCCAGGGAATGGCTTCCCAGTGCCAGAGGGCAGGGCTGGCTGGGATCCTGGGAATTGGGAATTGCTGGCTGGGAGGGTGGGCAGGGGCTGGGCTGGAATTGCCAGAGCAGCTGTGGCTGCCCCTGGATCCCTGGCAGTGCCCAAGGCCAGGCTGGACATTGGGGCTGGGAGCAGCCTGGGGCAGTGGGAGGTGTCCCTGCCATGGCAGGGGTGGCACTGGAGGGGCTCTGAGCTCCCTTCCAACCCAAACCATTCCATGTTTTAAGAATTTGGAATTAAATGCAGCCACTTTGGGAATGCAGGAGATAAAACAGCCACTTCTTCTGGCCAAGGATGTGTCTCCTGAGCACAGAGATCCAGCTGTTGCTGACTTTGGAAGGCACCAATGGGCTTTTCTCCAGGTTTTACCTTTCCTTCTTTCCTTCCTTCCTTTTTTTGTTCCCAGTTACAAGTGTTCAGAAGATATTGGGTCACTTAATTGCTTTTTGGTTTTTGCTGGCTGCTGTTCTTCTCACAGCAGCACAAGACTCAGGGAGTTCAGTCAATACTTGTGGAATCAATAACAAAAATGACAAAGGAGTCCTGGTAATTAGGCCAAAGCTGCTGCTTACGATTTTTCAATAATTATTTCAGCTTCCTCCTTCTCCAGCATCTCCAGAAAATGGAGGCTGATTGAAGGAGGGGATCTTGCTTGACTGAGGACGTGTCAGAACTCCACAAAACCAAGCAGGAAATCTAATGAGTGCTTTTTGTTCCCAGGGAGATGGGGGAAGAACGGGGTTGATTTTTCCATGGTGCCAAGGAGCAGCTGTGTCATTGTCTCTTTACCTGCTCAGCCCCATTTCCCTGCCTTGGAACATCTTCCCTGGCAGCAGCCCAGGGCTTGGATGTTTGGGAAGATCTCTGGGGAGATGAACAGAGGAAGACAGAAAGTTTGGAGGGATGTGTTTCTCCTTGGCTTTGCTCATCTCTGGATTTCTGAGGGCATTTATTTGCTGCATAGATCCAGAAGGGAAGGGGGAGCTGATGGCTTGTCCACAGCAGGGATTTTGGGGATGGAATTGCTGTGGATGGGAGGATAAAACCCCATAAACCCACGTGCCTCAGTGCTGAATCACCCATAACAACGTTCTGTAGCATTTCCTGATCCCTCCCTTTGCTCAGCCAGGGAATGCAGGGGGTGGATGAGGGTTGGGGTTGTCATTGCTGTGCCAGCAGAGCTGTCTGAGATGGTGCAGGGCTGGAGGCAGAACCTCAGGTGCCACCTTTGCCACCCAGATCCTGGCTCCCTTGGAGAGGGAACACCAGACATCCAGAGGAGTGGTCTGGGTGGCTGGAGAGAAAAATCTGTTCCATCATCCTGAACTCTCTTCCCTTCTCCATAAATTCAGTTCTTACCTTGGGGCTCAGTAAAAGCTTTTGTGTCCTTGAATGTCCTTTTCCAAACCAGCTGTGCTGGAGAGGAGCAGACTGACCTGAGCTCGTTCCAGAGGGACTCAGGGCCCTTTCCAGCCTTTCTCTCCCTCCTTTCAAAGCCATGGAAACAGAGCCTATGTCCCTTATGTGTTATTGTGCACCCAGAGGAACCAGAATGGATCCTCAGGGCCCCTTCCAGCCTTTCTCTCCCTCCTTTCAAAGCCATGGAAACAGAGCCTATGTCCCTTATGTGTTATTCCTGCATCCAGAGGAGCCAGAATGGATCCCACACAATTCTGCCCCTGGGCAGCACCTTCTGCCCACCAGAGATCTTGCCACAGCCTTGGAAGAGGGAGAAAGGAGCAGGATGATTTCTTGGATTGTTGGGGGTTTTTTTAATAGTTGAATCTATCACACTTCCTTTTACCCCGGTTTCCAAAAGTTCTGCTTTTCACGTGGGAAGTGTCGGAATTAATTTGGAAGTGTTACTGAGGAGTCCTGGTAGACACAGCTGTAAAAGCACCAGGACCTGCAAAAGCCCCCAAAGAGCTGTCAGAGCTTGGCTCTCACTGGAGACATCTGAAATTTATATTTTTTTTTTTAATTTTTTTCCCCCCAAATGTGCAGAAGCTTTTTGTCATTCCTCAGGATTCCAGGCAGCTTTTTAAAAATCTCAATTTGCCACGTTCTGCTGCTGTGCTCCTGCTGTGCTGCCATGGGGTGCTGACCCAGGTGTCCCTGCTTGGTGTCAGTCATGTTACTCTGTGGCTTCGTGGGGAAAGAGGTGGAATTATGGAATTTTAATGACTTTACCCAGGGAGCTGCCCCCTCTCTCCCTCCCTCCCCTGCTCTCACCAAGGCACAGACCATTAACAGACTGAACCCTTCAAAGGTGGCATCCAAGGTGTGACACTGGCTCCGTGTGATTTGTAAGATTGCCACATTAATTGCAGCCCTCAGTTTTCTCCCCTTGGTCTGAAAACCTCAATAATCAGCCAAACCTCAGTGTCTGTGGCTGCTTTTTAACAGAGGGAGAAAGATGAGCCCTTCTCCCCGTCCTGAAAATTCAGTCACATGTTTATTTTGAGACAAAAGTTGCCAAGTATTTGGCTGTTGATAGCCCAGATGAGCCACAGAAAGAAATCCTGGGCCAATATTTCTGTAGTATTGTGGCCACTGTTTTTAAGATCCTAAAAGTTCCTCCCAGTTCTCTTTAGGATCATCTTTGCTGTTGACCAACAGACCCAAGTTAAAAGTCGTTCTCTCTAAAAGTCTCCTGTTCCCAGTGTTGATGCCAAGTCCAATTCTCATTTGTTGGGTTTAAAACTGAAAAAAAAAAAGGCAACAACAGCTTTTGTGCTGAAAGAATGAAAAGTTTATCTGAGCACATGAAAAATAAAATGAGATTCAGAGCTGTCATTGAAATGATGACAGAAATCCATGGTTCCTTTTGCTTTTCTGTGGGAGACCCAGTTCCCACAGGGAATTAATCTCCATTTGGATAAATCAGGAGATTAAAGCACTTGGTGGTGAGGCCCTTGCTGCTGACTCCATGTGGTTTGAGCTTGGTTTTGGGCTGTTTAACCTCATTTTAAACTTTCCAACTACGAGGTTTGGCTTTGTGGGTGTCTGAAGGACCAAGCAGTGATTCATGGAGAGGTTTGGGTTGGAAGAACCTTAAAGATAATGCAATCCCAACCTCTGCCATGGGCAGGGACACCTTCCGTGGGCAGGGACACCTTCCACTATCCCAGGTTGCTCCAAACCCCATCCACACTGGCCTTGAGCACTTCCAGGGATGGGTGAACACACCCAGGGATGGTTGAACACACCCAGGGATGGATCTACACCTCCAGGAATGGCTGAACATCCCCAGGAAAGGCTGAACACCTCCAGGGATGGCTGAACACCTCCAGGGATGGCTGAACACATTCAGGGATGGCTGAGCACCTCCAGGGATGGCTGAGCACCTCCAGGGATGGCTGAACACCTCCAGGGATGGCTGAACATCCCCAGGAATGTCTGAACACCCCCAGGAAAGGCTGAACACATCCGGGGATGACTGAGCACCTCCAGGGATGGCTGAACAGCTCCAGGAATGGCTGAACACATCCAGGGATGGCTGAGCACCTCCAGGGATGGCTGAACAGCTCCAGGAATGGCTGAACACATCCAAGGATGGCTGAGCACCTCCAGGAATGGCTGAGCACCTCCAGGGATGGCTGAACACATCCATGGATAGGATTTGGTCACCAGTGTTCCCCTGAGCCATCAGAGTTTGCGTGGTGCAATCCTTCCAGGTTGGTTTCTCCCCAGAGGAGCCTTTTGTGTGCACCCCAGGCAGGTCTGCGAGCAGGACCTGCAGGGGAAGGGGGGCCCAGGGCGATTCACTTCAAAGCATCATTGCAGTGTAGCTCCTTTATCTTCATTAGTGCTGTGCAGCCGTCCCTTTGGAGTGGCTATTTCATGCAAATCAGGTTTCAAAGCCACCTCAATCTCTGCTGCTTCCCTGTTAATTTTGTGGCCAGGCTGAACTGAAGCTTTGTTGTGCTCTTTGCATTAGTGAGGACGTGGATGAAGCCCTTTCAAGCTTGTCTCCAGTGATTCCCCTTTGATGTAGAAAGGAGTTTGTGCAAGTGTTGTTCCCGTGTCACATTTACCTTCTCAGCTCGAGGAGCCGACCCCATCACAGCCCTAACTTTGCATTAGAACATTTTTGTGAAGGTTTTTCCTGGAGTTTCATATGGTGATAACAAAATATGGGATTTGGGAATGGTTTTACCTGGTGAACTTTTTCCCTCTGCACGCCTTCGTCACATTTACCAGGGAGATGTACCAAGGAGGCAAAGGAATCATGGAGAGGTTTGGGTTGGAAGGGACCTTAAAATCACCCAGTTCCAATTTCAACACCTCCCCCTGCCCCAGGCTGCTCCCAGCCCCAATGTCCAGCCTGGCCTTGGGCACTGCCAGGGATCCAGGGGCAGCCACAGCTGCTCTGGCAATTCCAGCCCAGCCCCTGCCCACCCTCCCAGCCAGCAATTCCCAATTCCCAGGATCCCAGCCAGCCCTGCCCTCTGGCTCTGGCATTTTAAATCCCTCCCCCTTTGTCCTGTCCCTATCTACCTGTGGAAAAAGTCCCTCTCCCTTTTATATGAGCCACTGGTAAGTGCTGCAGGGAGTGACAGCATCAGATTTTCAAGGCACAGAGAATATTGAGATTAAATTCCAGCCCAGTCCTTTGTGCAATACATCCTCTTGTGAGTGCTGTAATTCATTTTACACACTGCTGTCCCTCAGAAGGTTCTGCAAGAGCTTTGGAAAGAAATATCCAAAACCACACAACATCTGGAAAGTTGCAAGTCTGGAAGCAGGAATATCATTCCTTCCAGGTGGCAAATTCTCCCTCTTCAGACCAACATCCAGAGTGCCTCAGGGAGGTGCTGGGGATTGTTGTGCTGCCCTGACTGCTCACACAAAACCCCCTTCAGTCGCTCCCCTGAAGGATTTTCTTGCTTCTCCATCCCAACCAAGTGTCATTAATTAGCTTTAGTCTGGTTGTTGTTGGAATTCAATTGTTTCAGGTTGTAGCTGCAGCCTGAGATGGCTGCACCAAATTGTGCCTGAAAACATATTCAGGAAATGTGTTATTCCTATTAGTGAAGTCTTTGGGATACACTGATGGTGACAGAGCAAACAAGGAGCCTCAAATAAGCTGTGCCATTCCTGCCTCTCATCTCCTGCCCAGATTTGCTGTCATTAATCAGTTAATTATTGAGGGAAATACCTTCAACATAGAAACAAAAATCCCAGGTTGGAAGGGACCCCAAGGTGGCCCAGCAGCCTGTCCAGCCCAATCTAGAAATTCCCAGCCCTGGGGAATCCACCACTCCCTAGGGAGATTATTCCAATGGCTGCTTGTTCTCCTGGAGAAAAATTTTCCCCTTGTGTCCCTCTGGAATCTCCCCAGGAGTAATTTGTGCCCGTCCCCCCTTGTTTTATCCATGTGACTCCTGGTAAAAAGGGATTTTCCTTTATTCCCAAGGAAGGCACTCACCTGGCTGTTGGAAATGGGTCACCCAGAGCCTGCAGAGCGGTTTCACAGGATCCCAGGGTGGGTGAGGTTGGAAGGGACCACAGTGGGTCACTGGTCCCTCTCCCTGCTCCAGCGGGGCCATCCCAGAGCACGGGGCACAGGGAAGTGTCCCGGTGGCTCTGGGATATCCCCAGGGAGGACACTCCACCCCTCTCTGGTCTCTGCTCAGGGCTCGGGCACTGCCCAGGGCAGAAGTTCTGCCCCATGTCCAGGGGGAACTCCCTGGGATCCCTCCCTGCCNAAGCTGGCCAGGGAGGAGTTGCCGATAGAGCAACCTGGTTCATTTTTCTTAAAAGTTTGTTGGCTCGTTTTAAATTATTATTTTCTAGGGGTTTTTTTACTCCCAAGGGTCTTTTCAGCTCTAGTTTGCATATTCAGCCCCTTTTCTTCTCCTCTTTTTTTTTCTCTTTTTTTTTCTTTATCTACTACTCTCCAGGCCAGCTTCGAGAGGGGTAAGGAGGGGGTCGTAAATTCCTGCATTGGAATGCAAGCCCTGATAAGGGGCCGGTTTCTTCACAACTAAGTGGGGTTTTTTTTCTTAAACTGCAAGAGAAATTTTAACTTACCAAGCTACAACAAAGTACAAAATTACATTTAAACAAAGCTACAATGTAGTAAAAAATAAATGGATAATTGTTAAACCGATAATCTGGTCCCTTCTTTATAACAGCTGGGCCCCGGAGCAGAGCCCGCTCCGGCCTTTGGCGGCCTCCCTTTGGATGGGGATGCCGTGGGTGAGGCCCCCTCAGCCGTGTCCCCTCCCGAGGCTGAGCAGCCCCGGCTCCCTCAGCCCCTCCTGGGCACGGAGACGCTCCAGGCCCGGAACCCTCCTGCCATCGCCCCGCTGGCCCCGCTGCAGCAGCGCCAGGTCCCTGCCGTGCTGAGGAGCCCCGAGCTGGACACAGCCCCAGATGAGCCTCCCAGGGCTCCCTGTCCCGCCTGGGGGAGGACTGGGGTCCCTGGAATCAAACACCATTTTGCATTTAGCACAGATTTTCAGATGCCACCACGCTGCTGAGCAGAATTTCCTGCCAATTCCTATTTTGCTTACAAAAACCCAGCTAGAACTTGTTTAGCCAGACTATTAATAGCGAAATACTCCAAAATTAAGGTATTTCTGTTTTATCCCTCAGTAATGCTACCGCTGCTTTGACTTGCTAATGTCTCTCCCTGCTGCCCTAAACTCCTGCAAGCCAAACTAAACTTTTCTGTGTGTTTATAATGCATTAAGGTTTTATAATCTATTATACAAACCCTTCCTCGCTGCTGCAGCTGGATTTCCTCTGATCACCTTCAGAAATCGTCCTTTATCCAGAGAAAAAGCCTTTTATCCCGTCCTCTGATCATGTGTTTGCTCACAGTAGGTAAAACAAAAGGCTGAACGCCATCCCAGAAATCCTCTGTGCATTCCCCTGTTTTAAATTCCCCCTCAGAGATTTCTCCCAGGATAAGCAAGCGTTAAAATCCTGGTTTAGCTTGGCTGAGGTTGCTTTTTTCTCCCAATATATTGTGCTTTGCAGGAAAGGTGGTGGATCCTGGCTTCAGAATTAGATTGTTTCCAAGAAGATTTGATTCTGCTGGAAGTTATTGAACGTAATAACGCTTTATTGCTCTTTATAAGCAGCTCAGAATTTCTTGCAGAGGTTTTGACGGAAAGAAAAGTGAGAGGAAATGGGGGTTGTGAGGTGAGGTGGAAACCACGGAGCAGGAGGAAGGTGGTGCAGCTGTGGAAAAGGCAAATGGGATCTGGGGAAGACTTTCATTGGGAAATGAAAGAAGTTTGAATGAGAAGGGTTAACACTGGACTGGTTTGGAGCCTTCCCTGGGGTAACTGTGGCTGATTTTGGTGGCTCAGCTTCACAAAAGGTGTGAGAAAAGCTCTTGGAAAGAGCAGAAAGTTCTGCAGGAGCAGAGTGAAATAAAAGTGTTAGGAAGAGGAAAGGCTGGATCTGCCAAGCTCCAAACTCCAGCCAGAAACAGCACAGGACAACTCCAGGCCAAGAAGTGGAGAGGGAATCCCCTCTCTGCACACAGAACCCAAAAAACATTTGGGGTTTTACCCAAAATGTGCAGTTTGCCCTCCAGATTCTGGGTGTGCATCACAATTTTTCACCCAAGTCAATAAAATTGAAATTAGGGTCCACCTAAACCTGTGCCCAAGGCAGATTGGTTTATTTGTGGATATTGAGTCGGTTTATGTTGCTGAATAAAACTTGTTCTGTAGTTTACATAATACAATCTGAAGTTTAGGATTTTTTGCAGGATAGGATGAAAGTGGAGGGAAAAAACCATCTTCCAAAGGTTCCATTTCCATCAGATTGGATAGAGGCTGAATTGTGGCGTGGTGATAATGCTAAATAACCTGCTTGGCCTGTCTAATACCATCTTAAAATATCATATAAAAGAGTTTTATATCCCATTTCTGCTGCTGTTTTAATTGAATTGGAGAAGATTCCCTATAAACCAGCACTGATTAAACAGCTGCACCTGTGTTTATATTGCCAAACTTCTTACTTTTATTGGGAATATTTATTATGCCTCAGATTAATTCTCTGTTGTTTAAGATCTCATTTCTTTGGGAGGTTTATTTGCAAGATTTCCTTTCTTCCCCCAGACCAAGTTCCTTTAGGTTTTCCTTCAAGGTTGGATGGGGCTCTGAGCAACCTGATCTTGATAAAGATGTCCCTGCCCATGGCTGGAGGGTTGGATCAGGTGACCTTTAAAGGTCCTTTCCACCCCATTCTGTGATTCCATGAATTAGAAAATCCCTCCATAATCCTCATTTCTGGATTTGAACTCCCTGAGACCAAGTTCTTTAGGAGCAAGGTGGTTTCCTGGAGATGAATTTTGTTAAGACCCAACTTTTTGGGGATTCTGTGGATGTAACACAACTGGAACAGCAACTTCCAGTCTCTGGCTTTGGGATGTGTCCATCTCTTGCTTCAGTTCTCTGGGGTGTTGGGGCTCTTTTAGTCATGGACAGCAACCTTTAATTTCAGCAGCTTTTACATTGCATTTAATTCTTCATGGATTCTCCAGTGTTTAATCACAAACATAGATGCTGACATGATACATGTGGCCATCCCCAAAATCCCCAAAGCTTAGAAGGAAATAACATCAACTTTCCTGCTTCAGATCTCAAGATCTTTTTCAAGGAAGTGCTTCTGTTGTGACAGAGGATAATAAAAACATCCCATGGTGGCAAAGCACCCCCAGAACCTTGAGCAAACTCAGTGCCTGCAATTCCAAATTACACCCTGAGTTCCTGTGGTGCTTATTCCATGAATTTTAAGCCAGTAGGAAGCCCTGATCTTCCAGTTTATCATCCAGAAATGAAATAAAAAATGAAAGGAAAGGCAAACCGTGGCTAAATGAGTGCTCCTCAAAGCCTGCAGGCACCACAGAAATACAAACCATGCATTAAGAAATAATAAAGAGCAGAGTGGTGGTGAGGAGCTCCAGGCTGAGAACAGGATTGGTAAACACTGAGTTTAACATCAAGGATGATTTGGGGCTTCAACCTTCAGTGATCGTAGAGCGTCAGGAAAGAAATTATCATTTTTGTTGTTGTTGTTTACCTCAGAAACTTCAGGAAGAGATGGAGAATGGAGAAAAGATGCTCCAAGGAGCCCTTCTGGAAAAAGTCCAAGCATTGCAGAGTTCCACAGATGAATTGATTTAATTAGGCTGCATCAACACTTCTGCTGCTGCTTCAGAGACAGACTCATAAAAGATATTAAAGATGCAGTTGGGGTGTTCCATTTTTGTTTCAAAGATGCCCACGACTCCTCCATCATTAAGAGCTTCATCCTATTCCTTTTCCTTTGTTTTTACTGACTAAAAATGTCTGTATTGGCTGGAAATACTTAAATGGAGACAAAAACTAGGCCAAAATCCTCGTTTCTGTGATGTATAAATTATTTAGGAGGAAATTACAACCTAAAAAGATTGAGGATGAAACTGGTTTGGAAGAAATGGGGATTTATTCACCAAGGGTTTGTTCTCCTCTCTGGAGGATCTGTGTTGGTGCCAATGGCCAAGGTGTCCATCCAGATATTACCAAATATTTGGGGTGGGAGGATCTTCCTGCAGACTCTTGGTGCTGAATCCCCTGGAGTTCATTCCACAGGGACAGGAGGGGGGTTTGGGGGAATTTGCTGATGAATTTTGAAGCTTCATCTCCTCCCAAACACAGGGATGGATAGAACCCCTGGGCAAAGAGAGGGTGAGCTGGGAGTAGGGCAGGTGTAGGAACTTCCAAACCTTGGTGTGAAGGACTTGGAGCATTGACAAACCTGTACTTAACTCCAGGGATTTGTGGAAACATCAAGTGGTGAAATGAGAGGGGTGTTTGGGAAAAAATGGGGTTTTTTTCTGGAATAAACCACTTCCAGTTGATCCTAGTGGTCTTTGTGAGGGAACTTTCCAAGTTTTTTGGGGTGGTTGGAGATACTTTTTGTCCAAGCACTGAGAGTCCCTTGGCAACTGTCCCACACTGTGTTGGAGGAAGGATGGGAGAATCCTTCTCCGTGCAATCTTTCCAGCCTTATTGACTGTCAGAGGGGAAAATGCTGGGAAAATCCAAGTTTTCCATGCTTGGTACAGTGGACTTGGTATCTGCAGGTCTGAACTCAGTGATGGAAGTCCAGACATTCCACTTCAACGTGAGGCAATTCCACCTGGACTTGAGGAAAAACTTCTTCCCTGTGCAGTGACAGAGCACTGGAATTGATTGTCCACAGAGGGTGTGGAATCTCCTTCCCTGGAGATACTCCAGAGTTTTCTGGATGTGATTCCATGCTGGGGCTCCATGCTGGAGCAGGGAGCTGGGACCAGATGATTTCACTGTGCTCCTTCCATCCTGACCCATCCTGGCACTCTGAGAACATCAGGAAACCCTTTGTCCTGTCAGGGTGTCCAACACGAGCCCAGATGGCTCAGGGAGGTTGTGGAATTTTTATCCTTGGAGATCCCCCAAACCCACCTGGACACAGCCTTGGACAATCCTCCAACTTCAGCTCTTCCCTAACTCCATGCCTTGACATGAGGGTGCATTTTCCAGGCTGCCAGAACAAGAGATGACAAGTTGAACTTTGATATTGTTTTAATATAAGGAAACAGGGATTTTCCTTCAGAATCCTGAAACCCAGCAGTGTTAAAAGTTTTTCTGCACAGCTCTTCTGTGTCATAGAAAATAGATAGGGGTGGGACAATGCAGGGAATTCCAGCCAGTGCAGGGAATTCCAGCCAGTGCAGGGAATTCCACATCATTTCCCAGGGTCTGTGTGTTTCAGAAGGGCTGGGCAGAGCCTGATTTCTGTTCTTCTCTACCCAAAATTGTTTTGTAATCACCGTGTAAGAGTAAAAACCACATTGGCAACGCCCTGTACAATTACTTTGTTACACATTTTGCTGTGTTGGTGTATTTGTTTAATTAAGTTCCTCGCTAATTAGAGGTGTATGTACTCATGTTAATTATTATTTGCTTAACACAATCAGCAGTGTAATTCTTTTCTAAGAAGTCACACACTTTCCAGTGAAACAAAATTACTGATTCTGTGGGCTCTCCAAAAGAGTAGTTGCTCCATTTTTGTCAAATGAGAGGTTGCATTCTTTAATGTGAATGAAATTCAATTTAGATTACCTGAAACTTCACATAATATATTGTATTTTTAATTGGTGATTAAGCAAAGGAAGAAAAAGCTGGTTTGATTTGTACCTCAGCACAAAGATGTCTATTTTTTCTGACTGGATTACAAAATTGGACAGCTCTGCTATTTATCACCCTCCAAGACCTTTTTCCATCTGACAAAGAAAAAGTACATTTATCTTCAGGCTTTGGAAAGAAACAGCTTTCTCATGCTAAAAAATGTAACCCCATGCAACTTCTGACCTTTTGCCAAGCTTTTAATTAATTTGTTTTAAATACAAAGAACTTTAAGCACATTACTCAGCCAGAGCACTGTTGGGGTTTTAATGCTGAGCCCATTCGATGGATGAATTTCTGTTCAGTCCCTAAAATAGAAAGTGTTGCCATAAATATCTTTAATCGTGTTCCAGAAGGGAATTAATAACCAGGAATTGTTATTTATGAGTAGGGTTTGTGTATGTCCACACACCCACACCCATCTGGGTTGTCTCTGTCTCTCTCTCTGGTAAATCTTGGCTTTGACTTCTGCAGGTTGTTGCTTGTTTGAGTTGCTGATCAGTTCTGCAAAATGTGTTTGGTCTTTGGGGGAACCACTATGGATTGTATTTATTTGGGAACCTCAGGAAGGGAGTGAGGAGGAAGCAGCTCCTCCAGGAGGAGCAGATGGAGGAAATAATTCTCCTGAAGGAAAATATAAACATGGCCAGGATTATGGAGGGAGATTGGGAGGATTTGTCCTCATCCCAGGAAGGTTGGGGATGTCTCTTTGCATTTCTCAAGGAACGTGGCATTAAATGAGAGCCTGACCAGCAGAGGAGTAGAATATTAATAATTGTGTTGAGCCTAAAAGGTTCTTCAGTGCCTTCATAAACTCTGAAATGAAACTGGGCAGGAAAAGCAAACTCTCCTGGAGTCCTCTGTACTTCACACCCAAGCCAGTCTATTCATCTTAAACATTCCCTAATTGCAGTTATTTTCAACTCTGCCACAAAATCAACAGACTTTATTTAAAAAGACAAATTCAGAACTTGGCTTGTGGTTCTGTCCGTCCAGTTGTGGCATTTTTTGTCTGTGCTTTGAATTCTGCCCCATGACTGAGATACCTTGGGAACAGAGCAGTGAACCCAGCAAGAACTGCAAAGTGCTTCCATGGCAGGGCCTGAAATGCTTTGCTGAGCAAATGTTCAAAATGCACCTTGTCTGTTCATAATCACCATGGAAAATGTGCTGGGAAATGGGAATTTTACAGAAATGAGGGATTTACTCCTCCCTGCACAAGGAAGGGCACGAGGCCACTGAGGGATATTGTAACTGAAAAATCACAGGGGGAAAAAAAAGGGAAATTGAAGAATCACAGGAGAAAATACAGAGAAGTGGAAGAATCAATAATGACGTTAATGAGAACTGCTGGAAATGCCCATTAGTGGGAATTGCTGTTTCAGGAATCCTTTCCAGTCATGGGTCCCGTTGCCTTCCCACCCGAGGAGCATCTCAGGGCAGTTCCCAAAACCAGCGTGGGTCATTGGAGGATTCTGCTTTACCTCGATGTGTTTTTCTCACAGAGGTTGTGTGAAAGGTGGCCCCCTCAGTCCCTTTGCACTCCTGTTGTCCACCTGGAGAAGGGGATGAGAACATTTCACTGTTCCAGCAAGAAGGGAAAGTTAAATAAAGGTTTCTTTGGTGGAACCTTGCTGATGGTACCCTCAGGAGGGAGGGATTAAATGAATTCCAGAGCAGTTGGCAACAAGGTCAAAATTCTCATGGGCATCACAAGCGTCCACAGCAGGTGAATAAAGGGTTAAAACAGATACCAGAGAATCATGGAATGTTTTGGGTGGGAATGGGTCTTAAAGCCCATCCAGTGCCAGCCCCTGCCATGGGCAGGGACACCTCCCACCATCCCAGGCTGCTCCAAGCCCTGTCCAGCCTGGCCTTGGACACTGCCAGGGATGGGGCAGTCACAGCTTCTCTGGGAATTCTATCCCAGCCCCTCCCTGCCCTCACAGGGAAGAGTTATCTGTGTCTCTTTCACCCCCTAAAATTCATACCCAAATCCATAAATTCATCCTCCTTTGGGTGACTTTGTGCAGCAAAGGGGTTGATGTCACCAGGAATTCCATGAAGAGGTTTCCATCCTCTGTGCTCCCCTGTGTGCTTGCAGAAACAGAGCTGGATTAAGTTAGGCTTAGTCTAATTAACAAAAATAAGACAGAATGAAGGTCTGACTGTGCAGGGTGCGCCACAAAACTCAGCTCCACGTTAATTGTGGTTGTTGGGATAGAATTGTTTCATTTGTCGCCTCCTGGTTGTGCAGAGCTCCCACTTTCCCCTGTGTTTGTGTTCTAATCCTTCTCCTTAGGGCTGCCGACAGCAAGAGGGAAGAAAAGAAACCCTTTTAATCCATCATTTATTCCAAACACTGACAACCAAACAGGAGGATTTAGGGACTGGGGAGGTAGGGAATGTTTAATAAGACAACAAAATTCACTCACCAGCTTGTTTCAAGGCGGATTTTTAATATTCTGGTGGTAAATTAGCAGATCCAGCACCAGCCCCGGGCCCTGACATGTGTTTCCTAATGACAGTTAATTAGGGGCTGTCTGCAGCAATCATGGGCTGTCAGGCCTCATCCAGGCTGGAAACGTGAGGGACACAAGAGCTGCCTCCCCCCTCCTCCCCTAATTGGACTGGTTTGCCAGGATTGACTGTGAATATCCAAGGAGGTGCTGTGACACTTAACAGAGCCTTTCCCACATGCCATGGGCAGGGCTGGAATTCCTGCTGGGCTTGGTGTTGTGAGAGGGAAATGATTTCCTGGTTATTTCTTCATTCTTCCCATCCCCAGCCTTTCTCAGGGGTTGTTCTCAGTGTTCCCTATAAGAACTGGGAGATGTCTGATTCCACATGACTTTTCCAGTGGTGCTCCTCTCCTCTCCACCACTGGGTCATCATTATGCTGGGATTATGTGGGTCATGTTCTAGGAAGGAGGTGATTCTGTTGGCAGTCATGGAAGCTTTTATGGAATTCTGGAAATCCTGATTCCTGGCAATTCCTGGTGCTGGCTGGGGTGTTTCAGGAAAACTGGCTTCAGAGCAGCTGCATCATAAAACCAAGTTCTCTTCCCACTTCATTTTAATCTCAGTAAATCACAGAGGGAGTTGGACAGGACCTTAAGGCTCATCCAGTTCCATGGGCAGGGGCACCTTCCACCAAACCAGGCTGCTCCAGTTCCCATCCAGCCCGGCCTTGGGCACTGCCAGGGATCCAGGGGCAGCCACAGCTGCTCTGGGAACTCCAGTGTAGGGCCTCACCACCTTCCCAACCAGGAATTTCCCAACTGGTCCCCTCTTTAGGGATGTATTGGCCCTTTGCTCGGCTCCCCACTGCACTTGGAAGTCCTTTGAGGCCTAATGTTGAAATGCCATAATTTTGGGGTTGTCCTGGGTTTGGTCATTCCTGGTTTTCTCCTGACTTTCCAAGTTCTTTCTCTCTGGTTTGTTTGCTGACCCTGAGGTTTGGTGGGGACAAAGTTGTCTCCAGTTGATGTTCTGAAGGTGCCCTCAGGGTGTTCAGGGAGTTCTTTTGGGCCATTTATTTAAGAGTTGGACTTGATGACCCTTGTGGGTCCCTTCCAACTCCAGATGTTCTGTGAATCTGTAAATGTGGGACTCCCCACCCTCAGTTGCCTCTCATGGCCTAAGTGGAGGAATCCCAGAGTGGGGGAGGTTCTTGGTTTGGTTGGGAATCCTGAATGACCTGGAAATCACAGCTGGAACTGCAAGACACCAAACTGGAAAATCCTTCCCAGGAATTTTAGTACTTAGAGCAGGAAAATTCACCTGGCTGGATTTCTCAGCACTCTTGAAAACAACGACCCTTGGCAGGTGTCCTTCAGCTCAGGATCACTTGGAATTGTGGCTTCAGAGCAGTGCTGGGTACAAGCTTTGTGTCTTTTCCCATCAAATTTTGCTGTAATTGCTCCATCTAATCCCTTATTAGGCTCTAATATTGCTCCTGTTGTGTCAGACTTTTTCAAAGTTCATTTAAAGAAAATGCTGATAATATTTTGCATCTCATTTATCCCTGTCCTGGCTGCTTCAGAGAGTTCTAAGCAGATTGTTGTGGCATTAATTATGATTTCGTGGTCAGGCCCTGCTCCTCCATAGGAGTGACACGATTTTACCCCCACTGTGTCTTCCAACAAGGAATCTCCAAACAGCCCTGGGATGTGTCCCACTGCTCCAGAGGATTTGATATAATGGAGGGCTGATAAAGCAATCAAACAAATCCAATTTACGGATCCCTGAGAGGATAATTTGTGCACCAGTGAGGGCTGGCGATGGGAAATTACCTTTGGAGTTGAAATTTCCATTCCAAAGTTTCATTGTACTTTTGGTTTTACAGGCTGTGAGTTTCTGCTTGAAATTTTCATCCCATTGCCACTTTGACTGTACCAGCAAAGAAGCTTGAATACGAAATATTTAATGTGCTTGTCTATAAATTGATATTTTGTAGTAGTTTAATCGATGCTGCTGAATTTTACGTTTTGTCTCTGGTTTCTCAACAGCTCAAACTTACAGCCCTTTATGTGAGGGTTTTTTTTTTTTCTTAAATCTAAATAACAAAAACAGCAGTTGGAAATTGATTTTCTGGGCATTGTTCAACACGATTTCATCCCTTGTACTCCGTCGTCATCATCCACTCGGGGGTTTATCTGAAATACAAAAAAGTGTGAGGTAAAAGAAGAAATTTAGGTCCATTTTTTGCTGATATTTTTCATGGAAAGGGCTGGAAGAGGTGGGAAAAGCACTGGAAGAGGTTGCCCTGGGTAGTGGGGGAGTCGCCACCCCTGGAGGGATTTCAAGTGTGGATGTGGCACTTGGGGACATGGGAATTGGTGGCCTTGGCAGTGCTGGATCTTCCAGGCAGTTTTGGATCTTCCAGACTTCTGTCTTTGCTTGGGTTTGGTTGGTTTTTTTTGGGGGGGCCCATCTGTGCCATGTGGGACTCTTCTCTGGACCCCATTCGTTACTTTTCCTAATAATCAATCATCCATAAGATATTTTGGAAAGGAGTTACTGCCCAAATTTACAAATAGGGAGATGCAGTCAGGGTTTGTGCAGGTCATGTAGAACCACGCTGAAGGTCAGCACTAGGTTCAGGGATCTTGGTTTTTCCTCCTGCTTTAGTGCTTTGACCTTCATAAAAGTCTTTAGAAATCCTGTTTGGGAAGTGGAGGAGTTCTCTTGTGTTTGGAGAAGCTCAGGACTGACAGAGGGGGACCTCATGGAATGTTCCAGGCCAGGCTGGACGGGGCTTTGAGCAACCTGGGGTGGTGGAAGGGGTCTCTTCCCAATCCTTTAAATCCTTACAAGCAGCCTTGGAAATCTGGCCAAGCTCTGGGAAGAGTTTCAGTTTTTTTACTCGTGTGACCACTTTCTGTTCAGATGGAATAATGGAAGGAAACCTCTTTGGTTTTTCCTGAAGATGTCTTTTCCTTCCTTTTTTTCTCATGAACTTAATTTTTGGCTGCTCAGTTCTTTGAGGTTGTGGCAGACGAAGGCGGGGAAAGGAGAGCGCAGCAGGAGGGATCAAGTAGGAGGGACATAATTAATGTTTAATTAACTTTCCTTGACTTCATTCTGACCCTGCTCTACTGTCAGCACAAGGCTTTGTAAATCCAAGGAGTGAGGAGGATGTTTTTGGATGGAGATTGAGTGTGGGGCCTTTTTAATGCTGAGTGCATCTGTTGAGCTATAAATCCATTACTTTTCCATGTTCCATACCTAAGGCAGGGATGAATTAAATGGGGAAAGAAACACAGAAGGTTTTCTTTTCCATTGCTTTAATTAAAAGCTCCAATCAAAACCATTTTTTTTTCCTTAGGTCCTCCACAGGTCTAGGACTCAGAGTTCAGGCTGATTTCCTTAACTTGATCTTAAACTTTTCCTGTTATTTTTTTATCAGAGCATCCCTGAGCCCTGCATGTCCTCAATTTTCAACTAATTGTGCTAAATGCTGTTAATCACTTTTGGAATTTGCTTCCCACACCGTTCTTCTGTGGCATTTTCTACTCTGTATTTTGTGTTCTATCTCCTCAATCCCCATCCCATCACTCCAACCTCACATCCCATGAAGATCCCCACTGGTTTAATTCCCACACTGTTGGGGGACTGTGGTTTGCACTCACTGCTGGATGGAACCTTCTGATGATTAATTGGATTTTCCTTCCTCTTGGCCCTGGTTTTGTACAACTCCAGGGATCCCTGAGACCCCTCCACAGGTCATGGATCTGTTGGGAATGCCAAAAGTGTCTCTTCCCCAAGTCCTTTCTTCCTCCTCCCTCATTTCTTTTCTCCACAGCTACTGATCAGAAACGTTCTGTTGTCATTCTGCCATTTCTCCTTTTTCCTCACTTCTTGTCCTGTTTCTTCCCACTTCTTGTTCCTCTCAGAAACTCCTCCTGCAAACTGCACGTCTCCCAAATCCCTCAGCTTCCAAAGATAAGCTGATCTGTAGCTACTTAGGTAGAGCCTATCTCAAATAATGTGCATTTGTGATACGAAAAGAAATATTTATAAACCATGGAATTGACAGAACCTTGGGTTTATTTACCATTTTCCACGGGCCCATCTGCTGCTGCACGTTGGCTGCTGTGCTGCTATCAGTGCAATTATGATTTTATTGATAAGAACATGGGGGTATCAATAAATACAGAGGGAGGACCTGAGAGGAGACCGATCTGCAGGTATTATTTCACTGAGCGCTGCGTGCTGATGTTAAAGGGGGAAAATCCAAGGAGAAAGGAGCTCTTGGATTCCTCTTCCTGCTCCACTCATTGGAGTTTCTGTCTCAGGAATTCGCCAGAGGTTGGGATTCCATCTGTGTTCAGCTTTCTTCCCTGTCATTAAATGGCATCACAGAGGTTTAAATGCATCAGCTGAAGGCTGAAACATCCCATTAAAAGGAAGGAATTTTCAAATCACTTAATTCCAACTCCCTGCCATGGGAAGAGACTCCTTCTACTATCCCAGGTTGCTCCAAGCCCTGTCCAACCTGGAACACTTCCAGCTAAAGCCAATATATTCTGAAAATGTATTTCTTTACAAGGAAAAGAAACAGCATAATCATAAATTTGGCTGAATAGTAAATTATTCACAACGTTCAAGCACTATTAGTTAGAGGGAAAAGATGAAATGCAGAGGACTGAAATGATTCACACAGGGCTGGATGAGTTAGGACAAGTATTAGGATTCCTGGTGCAGTTTTTACAGCTCAGGGCAATAAAAATTCATGGAAAAAATCCAAACTAAAACTGCTGCAACATCCATCATATCCATGGAGCTTCAGTGCTACATTGTACACATTTTTTTTTCCTCTTGTTGGTAATTGAAAAGAATTGGGAGTTGTAAAGAGAGAATGTGAGGAAACGGAGCACAATTTACAGTGCAGGTGGCCACAAAGGCAGGGTTTATATCAGAAAAACCCACTTATATTTGCTCAGATTGCTGCTGAATATCTTGGTGGTTCCTAGGATTTATTTCCACCTCCTTCAGCTTCCCAAGCTCGGAGCTCTGTCATGCCCTGGAGGAATATAAACACAAACATGAGGTTTTATTTGCAGGGAGATTGCTGAATTCAGACTGGAAGAATTCCCTCCCCCGGTGCTGTAAAATCTTTGTAACCCAATAAATGGGGGGGTTTGCCATCCCTCTGGAAAACCGTGAGCTCTGGCTGACCCTGTCTTTGTGGGATTGCAACCAGATTAGGAAGAACTCTTTGATTGACAGTGAAGAGTTAATTAGGCTAACGACTTCCTGGCGCTGTGCCTCTGGAGTGCTCCTTTGGAAAATCCCAACACTGTGAGTGTGACACCCCATCTCATCCCAGAACACTCCCGAGCTGGGGAGAGGAGATACCAGGGAGCTGCTATCGGGATCAGCCTGGATAAAATCCTGCTAAATCAGCCCATCTGTTCCAGATCCTTAATTAGTGTCATTTCTGTCAGGAATGGGAGTTTCCCCATCTTTGATTATGACAGGTTTCACCAGAGGGTTCCTCTTCCGGTGTGAAACGATGGGAGAGCTCAGAGCCCCTTGCAGGGCCTGAAGGGGCTCCAGGAGAGCTGGGGAGGGACTGGGGACAAGGCATGGAGGGCCAGGAGCCAGGGAATGGCTTCCCAGTGCCAGAGGGCAGGGCTGGCTGGGATCCTGGGAATTGGGAATTGCTGGCTGGGAGGGTGGGCAGGGGCTGGGCTGGAATTGCCAGAGCAGCTGTGGCTGCCCCTGGATCCCTGGCAGTGCCCAAGGCCAGGCTGGCCATTGGGGCTGGGAGCAGCCTGGCACAGTGGGAGGTGTCCCTGCCATGGCAGGGGTGGAATGAGATGATTTTCCAGCTTCCTTCCCACCCAAACCATTCCATGAAGCCTCAGGAGAGTTCACAGACTCAGGGAAGCCCCGTCCCCGTGACCTTCCCATGGAAAGGATGGGACCTGTCCCTTTCCAAGCACTGATTTGTAGCAGGGGGAGGACAAGGACAGAGTCACCATGAGCAGTGCCAGGCACTTTGTGCCTCTCATTGTGGGATGGAAATTCTCTACAACCTCAAAAACATCTGAGCAGCCTCTTCCAGCTGGATTTGGGAGGAATATTCCAGGTCAACACTTGGATCTGTTCTGGGCCTGTGTGTAAAGGTAGCTTCATCTCCCACCAAAACACAACCCTTTGATCTGATAATCTGTAATCAAGGGCCAGGGTGTGCCTTGCTCTGCCCTTCCAGCCCCATTTGCCAAAATTCCACGTTGATAGAACCAAATCTGCTCCTCGTGTGCCACGTGTCAGCTGTGCCCTGTAATTATGGGATAATAAACCTGACACACACATGAACATCAAATGGCACTTCCCAGAGTCAGGAAATCGTTTTCCCACTGGCAGTAACAGCCCTTGATGTGTTTGTGCTCTGCTTTGCAGCCACTTTATGAGGCTGATGAATTAAATGGGATTTGTAAGGATCACTCTGTGGACAGGAGCCAAGTGTCTGGAATTCCTGTCAGGAATCAGCTGTCGGGAATTCCTCATTCCAGGTTGGGAGATCAGGAGTTGGGGAAAAATAAAAAGGCAGCCACTCATGGAACTACACTGGGAATTAGTGAAATTAGTTTGATTTGGAATAATGTAACTGCTGGTGTTGAGGCCATTGAAGCAAAGCCTTCACTCTTCAGAGAAGAGGAATGGGATCCTTAATGGAGGCATAGCATCCAATTGGTCCCAATTTGTCCAAATTTCCCACCTCCAGCAGCACAGGGCTGTTGCAAATCCATTTTCCTCATTAGCCTGGCCCACACCCTGGATGCCAAATGAGGTGGATAATCCAAGGCAATTCCAGATCCCACCTTCCCATCTCTGTTTCTTCTGGAAGCTGATTCTGTTTTCCCCAAACACATCCTGCAAACACTGAGCCTCCTCTCGACCCTCCAGAGGAACAATGAAATCCTGGTGGTGGTTCCTTGCCAAAAATCCCTTCATGTGGGAAACTTCCAGTCATTTTTTGGTTGCAGCTCTGGCTCTGTGGCCAAGGTGTGAATTTATTAATGCCAGCCTGGAGCACAGCTGGGTCTTTGATCACTGATTCTTGCCTTCCTAAAAGGCAATATTGGTGTGTCCCAGCTGAGTTTTTCAGCCAATTTACTAATGGAGGTGATTAGGTTGGAATTTTGGGTAGGTTAAAGTCACCTGGCTGGATTTGTAATCTCGAAATCGGGATTTGTAGATCTCAGAAGTTCATTATTGTTACCCTGGCAGCTCTTGATGTACAGGATCTTTGTGTTCCTGTGCAAACACCTGGAACTGAGCACCACCACCACCACTGTGTGATCACAGAACCGTGGAGTGGTTTGGGTTGGAAAGGACCTTAAAATTCATCCAGTGCCACCCCTGCCATGGGCAGGGACACGTTCCACTGTCCCATGGTGCTCCAAGCCCCATCCAGCCTGGCCTTGGGCACTTTCAGGCAGATCCAGGGGCTTCTCTGGAAAAGCTGGTTTTTTCTCCTTTGTGGTGTTGCATGCCCAGGGTTGGTGAGAAAGGAAAGTCCTCGTGCTCCCATTGCTCCCTTGGGGTGTGTGGTTCCTTCCCTGGCTGTCCTGGAGGGATTTGGGTTGTCCCTGCTCTTCTCTCGTAATTTCCATAGGATTGAGTGTGAGTAAAACCAAACTCTTGTGCCCAGGTGGGCAAGAGGCCGATGGCCCCTGGGCTGTGCCAGCCCCAGTGTGGGGCAGGGACCGTCCCCTGTGCTGGCCTTCATGAGGAACTCCCTGGAATCCTGGGGGCAGTTCCTGACGGGAGAGCCCTGGAGGGGCTGGAGCGTGTCCAGGGCAGGGAACGGAGCTGGGAAGGGGCTGGAGCCCCAGCAGGGGCTGAGGGAGCTGGGAAGGGGCTCAGCCTGGAGCAAAGGAGGCTCAGGGGGGACCTTGTGGCTCTGCACAAGTCCCTGACAGGAGGGGGCTCAGGGGGGTCGGGCTCTGCTCCCAGGGAACAGGGACAGGAGGAGAGGGAACGGCCTCAGGGACAGGGGAGGGGCAGGGTGGATTTTAGGGAAAATTCCTTCCCCAAAAGGGCTGTCCAGGGGTGGAGTCCCCATCCCTGGAGGGTTTTCAAAGCCCTGTGGATGTGGCACTTGGGGATGTGGGCAGTGGTGGCCTTGGCAGGGCTGGGGAAGGGTTGGACTCGATGGTCTTAAAGGACTTTTCCAACCTGAATCATTCTGTGATTGTCCCATCCAGATTCTCAAGTCAGGCAGTGAGGTATGGAAATGATCTGAGGTCTGTGTTCTTCTGCTCCATCCCATGTGTTTCAGGGTTTTATCAACAGTTTTGGGTACAGGACTAAAATGTGAATTTTGATGAAAGGATGAACTTTATGTTGACTGGGAGAGAGGGAATTAATGCTCTGCCAAAGATTTCTGAAGTGATGGTGTCTTATTTCCAGCTGTTAAATGAAGTAGACTGGGAATTCCACAGGGTTGTCCATAGACCTCTGTTTCCCCAAACAATTCCACAGACACGGGTTATGGGATGTTTACCTGGCCCTCCTGGCCTTTTCCTCACGTTGGATGATAGAAAACCCAGCTGGTGAGAGGACAGCCAGAATCACTCCTCACACTGCCCTGGTGGTGCCTCAGGTGACGATGCCCAACGGAGGTGTCCATAGCAGGACATCTCAACTTGTCCCACGTCATCTCAACCTTCTGCATGTCATGGAGCTCTAGATCTGAGTAATTCTGGCTCTGGTTCTCCTGGAGCTCCCCCGTGGTTCTCCAGCTTTGTCTCCAAGTGGGCTCTGGAGTTACAGCCTCAGTTTGGACTTCTCTTTGCCCTGGTGTGTTTTTAGGCTTTAACTGGCTGTCCCCACTCCGGAGACCCGGGAGTCAGTGGGATGCTAATGAGGGATTGTGCCATCTGCCCACTGATTTAATGGGATGTCAGCAGGAGGCAGACAGGACTAATTGGAATGACAGGCACAGAGTGATGGGGCTCTTTGCTGTGTGATTGGGAAAAGCAGGGCAGCAGAGAGGTGCAGCAGAGCTGATCTCATCCTGTCTCTTGTAGGCTCACACCAAATCCAGGGGCTTTGGAACCTCTGGCTGCTCCCAGTTGTTCCTCCAAAGCCATCCCTGCATTCCCATTCCAAAGCAGGATAATACAATCCAATAACCCCCAGTTTGCCCATTTGTAAAGCTGGCACTGCAGCTCCTCTATTAATAGAGCCATTTGAAGGATTTATCCTCAGCATATGTTGCTTTTTAAAAGGGGCCAGATTGAGAGCTGGGGGGGTTGGAGCACAAAGAACAGGCCACCAGATCCGACTGAAAAAAATATTGAGAATAATAAGTTAATTTTTACAGAGCTGTTGTGCTCAGGAGGGAAATGTGAAGTTGTGGGGGGTATCATTACACTGCAGTGGTGGTCAACAAACTGAATGTAATAGGACATTAAAGGGAATGGGATTTAATGATGGGGAAAGCTGAAGTTAGTGAACTTCATATTTCGCATCCCTCAGTTAATAGGGTGACATTACATGGTGGCTCTGTTAACATATTTATTGCTGTGATCTCCCAGTGTTTTACACACATTTAATGCTGCCTCGCAGTATTTCTGTGTGATGGGCAGGAATTCCTGTGGAACTGTCAGTGCTGTTTGAAATTACAGGGCTTTTTGAGTGGGGCTGGATGCATTTTCTACCCTGCACGGAGCAAAGTAGCAGAACAGGGGTGTTACCTGTTGTGGGAAATAAAGCCTGGACTTTGCTCTCATGTAATTTTAAAAAAAAGAAGAAATGGTGAAATCCTCCAGGTTTGGCTTCATGCCCTGGGTTCACATAAAATAAGGACATCCCAGACCTTTAGAGAGAGAGGCTGATGGAGTGGTTGGGGCATTTATCTTGTGTAGGATTGGATTTAAATTACAAATGCATCAAGGGAGGATAATTTAGTTCAGTGGTCATTCTGGGTTACCATCTCCATCTCGAAGCAGTCTTGTCACTTGGAGGCAACTTGGCTCCCCCTCAGTCTGGTTTTGGGCTGGAAATTTAGGGATTCAAGGATGGGAGAGGAGAAATTTGGTACAGAAAAGCAAGGAGGTGGCTGGAATAGGAGCTGGGTTTGCTCAGTTCTGTATAAAGTGAAGATTTATCAATTATTAATTTATTTTATTGGTGACAGAGGATGGAGGAGGAGCTCATCAAAGCTGGATTTGAGGCTGAAGGTGAAGCCTGGTGCTGTGCTGAGCTGCACATCCCAGCTCTGCTCCCTAGTCCCTGGAAAAGCAGCAGTTTACAGTTCCCTGTTCCCTGGGTGTGCACAGTTGGGGTTTTTTGGTCATGAGCCCATCCCCTCCTGCAGTTTGGAGCATTTCTCATTTTGCAGACATCCAGTAATGGGAAGATGCAGGCTCTGTGGACATGGACAACCCCAAAAAGGTTCTCCATAAATGAGGAAGAGACCAAAACATTCTCTCACAGGTTTCCTGCTTCCAGGTTCACGTTGTAAAGAACCTGCACGTGGCTCTAGGAGATGAAAAGCAGGTTCGTGGCCCAGAGGGAAGAAAGCTGCTCCCCATTTGTTCTCCAGGTGAACTCAGAGGCCTCGTGGTGTCCTCAGGAGTCTGGAGGGCTGAGCAGGATCAAAGCCTCTCCAAAGCCTCCGTGTGGGTCAGGCTGTGGGAGCTGTTCCACGCTGGGGGATTTAACCACACAAACACAGAGCTCTGCTGGAAAGCAGCTCCTGCAGGGAGCAAACATCACTCCCTGTGCTGTCCCTGCTCACCAGGGACAGGGGTTTGGCTCAGAGAGTCTTTCGGGTCTGAAGAAAGCTCGAGTTTTATCAGGTTTGATTTAAAGTCTCCACAAAGATGTGGAGCAAACTGATCCCATGTGCTGTAGGGGGCAGAAAGCCAACACCAGTCCCAGAAGGGTCTGGGTTGGAAGGGACTTTAAAGCCCCTCCAGTGCCACCCCTGCCCTGGCAGGGACACCTCCCACTGCCCCAGGCTGCTCCCAGCCCCAATGTCCAGCCTGGCCTTGGGCACTGCCAGGGATCCAGGGGCAGCCACAGCTGCTCTGGCAATTCCAGCCCCTGCCCACCCTCCCAGCCAGCAATTCCTGCCCAAGATCCCATCCATCCCCAGCTTTTTTTCATCTTAAACCCATTAACCCATTCCATTGTCCCACAGACTGTTTTTCCCAGTGTTTTCCCAGTGCCCAGGCCTGTGATGCTGATACATTTCACAGTGACAACTCCAAGTTGTACCATTTTGTTCCTTTTGGAACCCATTTTCTCCAAGAGGGTCCCCAAACTGGAGGCTGCTCCTCCTTCAGATTCCCCACCTTTGGGAAAACCCCACCTGGCTCTTGGCTGAGGTTTGGCAAAGCATGGAATTGCTGCTGAATCCTGAATTTCTCTCCTGCCCTCACAAGAGGTGAGAGGATGGAGAGCAGGAGATCTGAGCATCCATCCAACCATGCCAGAAACTTCCACTGGTTGGGCTTTTGCTGATGTTTGGGCAGAGTGAGGGAGGAATCTGAGCTGCACAGCACGAGATAAACGTTTCTCCACGTCATGAATCTCCAGATCTCTTGAATTCTGGCTCTACATCTGCTGGTCCCAAATATGAGCCAATATTCCCCTCTGGAGACATCAGAAGAAATTGCACCTTGAGAGAGTCCCCATTACATCAGGAATTTGTGTCCTTCAGGTGGCAGCTGAGCATTAAAGAAACAGTATTTTTATCAGCAGCTGAGAGCTAAATTTTAATTTAATTCTTTTCTCCAGAGTGTTTGTGGTTGTTTTTAGGACCTGGGAGACAACAAAACACTGATTTTCCTGTCACACCTGCACGGGAAGGAGGCATTTCTTACCTCAATCTCATGGCTGAGCAACCACAACACAGAAATCGATTCTTTAAATCTTGTATTTTTTTTTTAGCTGCTGTTAAAAAAGAGAAGTCCTGGACTCTTTCATGTTCCAGCGCTAAAGCTCTCAGCTCTGTGGGGACAGAGAAATCTTTACAGTATCCAAAAGAATAATCTCGAGTCGTTGAGGTTTTTTATGGTTTGGGAATTTGTGTTTGTACAGGGGAAGGACTGAATTTGGTGATTTACCCAAAAGAACCCATTAAACTCAGCTTGGGCTTGTGGGAGCAGCTCTGGCTGGTGCTGCCAGGCACTTGTAATACTCATATTTTAGTGAAAAACACCCCAAATGCTGTGTTTGCTGTTAGCAGCAGTCATTCCTCTGGTTGTCACCTTCCTGGGTGTTTTCTAGGCTATTTAATATTTCAAAATAGCAGAAATTGATGTTTTTTTCTGATACTTGGTGATTTTTTTTTTGGTCTGATTTTGCTAATATTTAAAGCAGCAAAACGCCCGTTGAGTCTCCCAGAGCTGTTTGCACTTCTTTTGGTGATAATTCTAGTTCTAATCCCATTTTGGGATCACCTAGAAAAGATCTTAAACCTTTATTCCTCTCTTGAGAGTGACTTTATGCAGAATCAGTTCTATTACCTTGCATGGCCACGATATTTATCAGCAAGATGTGAAACATTAATCCTGGAGTAGCTGATCATGGACCAAAATAATTCCCTGCAGTGAAGTTTTTAAGCAAAATACTGTGATTTCTGTTACTTTAGGACCTCTTTGATTGGTCTTCAGTGGCAAACAAATCATGGTCCATGTGCTGCAGTGAATTATATAAACTTAATTGTATTTATTGCATTCAGCACTTGTGTAATGATCAGGATCTCTTGGTGTGGGAGCATCTCTAGGCCTGACTTTGCCCTTGCAGGGCCTGAAGGGGCTCCAGGAGAGCTGCAGAGGGACTGGGGACAAGGGCTGGAGGGCCAGGAGCCAGGGAATGGCTTCCCAGTGCCAGAGGGCAGGGCTGGCTGGGATCCTGGGAATTGGGAATTGCTGGCTGGGAGGGTGGGCAGGGGCTGGGCTGGAATTGCCAGAGCAGCTGTGGCTGCCCCTGGATCCCTGGCAGTGCCCAAGGCCAGGCTGGACATTGGGGCTGGGAGCAGCCTGGGGCAGTGGGAGGGGTCCCTGCCATGGCAGGGCTGGCACTGGGTGATCCTCAAGGTCCTTTCCAACTCAGTTCTTCCCACGATTCCATTGACCCTCTCCCAGCATTCCCACTGTTAGGAGAGAGTGGCTTTCTGAGTGGGTCATGGACAGTTTTGGCATCTCCCAGGTTTCTCTCTTGGTTTAATGTGTCCTCAAACTTCCCAGAACTTCCAATCCTGAATATTTCATCCCTGATTTCCTTGAGTCTGACCAACCAGTTTGGAATTTTCTGTTCTGTTGGCAGCCAGGATCCAGTTCAAAAGGATTTTTGATGTTTCCTTACTATTTCCTTGCTCTGTGGAAGCTCCCCAGAAGGTTCCTCACAGGTCCTTGGAGGTTTCATGACTAAGGCAGAGGAAAGAGAACAGTTCAGGATCACACAAAACCAACCAAGCCAAAGTGTAAATTTAGGCTGAATGTCAGAAAAAAATTCCCTTAATAAGGTTCTGGACTATTTGATATTTTTTCCTGTCATTCATTTGTTTCCTTTCAGATATTATTACCATCATCATTAAGGCAAGGAGTCATTGATGCTCTGCATCTTCAGTTTCTTTTAATGATGTTTTAAAAGACAAGAAGAACAAGAAGTCAGAAGAAAGCCTCAGGAAGGCAGCAGTTGTAGGTTTCTAAATCAATCCACGCAGCTTTTTTAGGTTTGATGCTTTTTATCCCACACTTTCAGCTTAGGTAAGACAGTGCTCACAGCCAATTAAGTTGTGAGTTAGAATGAATTAAATTTTCTGAAATGAGGCACTTTTTTTTTTTCTTTTTTAATCCAAATGACTGTCATTTACCAAAAGCTACTTCATTTTCCTGAAAGTGCTTTTCTGTCTAAGGGGAATGCTTAATTGCAGCCACAAATCACCTCAAATGCTTTTATAGGAGGATAAAACAAGTTGAAAACTGTGCATCATTTTAAAAATGCAGGTTCTGAATTCAGGATAAGATGCAAATTTCTTTTTTTTTTTTTCCTCCTCTTGGCTGCCCTGTTGAAGAGCTCCATCCTCACCATGGCATCTCCTAAGTGTCCTTCAGAGCTGGGACATCCCTACAAGCCTTTTTTTGGGATTTCAGGCAATTCCCAGGAATATCTAGTGACCATGATTCAGAATCTGGTGACACCCCTGGATCTGAGTTTTTATTCAGACAAAGCATTTTTGTGTTTTGAAGGTGGGACACAACTGATGGTTCTGAAAACAGGCTGGGAGAGCTGGGAATGTTCCCCTGGAGAGGAGAAGCTCCAGGGAGAGCTCCGAGCCCCTTGCAGGGCCTGAAGGGGCTCCAGGAGAGCTGCAGAGGGACTGGGGACAAGGCATGGAGGGCCAGGAGCCAGGGAATGGCTTCCCAGTGCCAGAGGGCAGGGCTGGCTGGGATCCTGGGAATTGGGAATTGCTGGCTGGGAGGGTGGGCAGGGGCTGGGCTGGAATTGCCAGAGCAGCTGTGGCTGCCCCTGGATCCCTGGCAGTGCCCAAGGCCAGGCTGGCCATTGGGGCTGGGAGCAGCCTGGGGCAGTGGGAGGGGTCCCTGCCCACGACAGGGGTGGCACTGGATGATCCTTAAGGTCTCTTCCAACCCAACCCATTGTGGGATAAATGTGGGTTTCTGGGGGTCAGATTGCCTGTGGTGACATCTGAAAGTTCTGTGGATTGCTTGGATGAGTAACACAACAACATTTTTGGAAAGGATTCTCAGGATGTAATTTTTACATGCTGTTAAACACTTTTTTGATCTTTATAAAGACTGGATTCTGTTGGAATAAGCCAGCCAGCAGCATTTGAAACTGAAATAAATAAATAGCACCGTGTGTGGCTGTGCATGTGTGGCTGTGTCTGCCAGGCAGAAAATAGGGAATATCTGTCAGCTCTTTAATGCCACCCAATATTTCCCATTTCAAACTCTCATTTTCAGTTTCTTGTGCTTTGGCTGGTCTTTTATTGCCAACTGGGGCTGTTTTTTAGAAAAATATGTTTGAGATACTCGGGGTTTTTGAGAAGGAGAAATACATTGAATTCTGGTGACCTTTCCTGTGCCTGGGAATTTCTGTCTCCACATTTCTCAGTAAGAAGAACTTTTGGGTGCAGGGTATGGAAAAGAATCCCAAATTTGGCTTCTTTGGACCCCTTGAAAGAAGTGCAGTGCTCACACTTCTGCTTCATGCCAGCTGGAACTCCCAGTGGACACAATTCCAGAGCTCACCAGGACCAAGCCAAAGGCAGGGGTTGGTTCCTGAGCCAACAACTCTCCCCCCTCGTGGTGTTTTTTAGGCTCCCAAACCTGCTGGGCTCCTGGAGGAGAAACACAGGCTGACCAAGTGGGATTGGGGACCAAGGAAAATAAGAGAAGTGATGGCAAAATTCCCCCAAACAGGAGGGATAGGAAGGGATGAGAGGCAGGAAGAGAGAAGCCTGGAAGCAGAGAGCCCTGTGGGATTTTGTGGCAGAAGAGTCACTCTTGGTGTCACATTTATTTGTGCAGGTGGCAGTTGTGTGTCAGTGTGACTCCAGTCACTCCAGAGTTGGGAATTCCCAGCATTCCCCATCCCAATCCTTGGACAAGACCTGGAGCTGCTGGCAAGGGCAGTACTGGGCTGTTGTGGCCTGAGAAATGAGGCTGTGATGTCCTGCACAGCGGGGCAAACGTGGTACAAACAACTCCAGTCTTTTTGACTTTGCATCCTTAATTCATGGAATCATGGAATGGTTTGGGTTGGAAGGGACCTTAAGGATCATCCAGTGCCACCCCTGTCGTGGGCAGGGACACCTCCCACTGTGCCAGGGGGCTCCCAGCCCAATGCCCAGCCTGGCCTTGGGCACTGCCAGGGATCCAGGGGCAGCCACAGCTGCTCTGGGCAACTCTCAGTGCTCTTAAATACAGAAAATTGATGTTTTCCATTATTAATCTGTTCTTAGTGGAATTCTGAGTAACCCTCCCAGTTCAAGGCATGGAGGCTGCAGCAGTACCCAGTTCAATGTCCCAGGAGGATTCCTGGTGCAAATCTCACCCACATCTGTACCTGGAGCTTTGTGACTCTTGCTTGGGCCCCCTGGTGCTGTGCCCAGTGGGGTTTGGAAGCTCCACAGTGGCTGCCTCAGGTGCAGAGCAGTGTGGGACCTGTCCTGGCTGCTGGAAACGTGGAGAGGTCATCTCTGCACCACAGCAGATGCCAGCAAATGGGATCCCAGTTGTCCTCTGAGGCTGTAAAAATCAACTTATCCCACTGGATTATCAAATCCAGGAACTCCCAGGCCGTTCCCTGCTGTAAGCCACATCTGACATCCATTTTTCATTTTTCTTTACCTTTTCTCTACTTCCATTTCCCTCAGCAGAGATCCTTGGATTAAATGAAGACTTCACTGGTTTCCATCCCCAAAATCATTTCATTGAGCTATCCTTGAACGTCCCAGCTGAAGGTCTCCCACCTTCTCCGTGCTGTGCACGGCTTCAGTCTTAACAACTTCCTGCTGCTATCGAGTTGAAATCTGCTTCCTGAGCTCCTGATCATTTGTTCTTTATCACAAGTGATGCTGAACACTCACAGAATCCCCTCTCAGTCAGTGCTGTCTGGCAGCTCACTCATAGGCCATGATTATTTTATGGTTCCTATCAAGGAAAGCAGGGATATGGTTTGATCCTGACCAAGCAGTGGGTGAACCACTCCCGTCCATGCCAAGATGTTAAAACTTAACAGGACACATCAACCACAATCAAGGAGAAGTTTCCTGGAAGTGAAGGGTCTTTAGGGGAGATTTGGGATGGTGGTTAATGCCAGGCACTGGGGAACAAAAATTCTTGGTGGCACCATTTTCCAGCACTGTCTGTGGTGCAGGAGACACTGGGGATCACCATCAGCACGTGGGATGAGGAGGTGCCACTCCCGTTGTAGGTCAGCACATCCGAGCTCTGATGATTTGTGTGTGGTCATTGTCCTCTAAAAGGCTTCTTTTACTTGCTTTAGCCTTTTTTAAGCATTTTGTGGACTTTAAAAGTGTTTAAAAGTTGTTCCTGTCACTTCACTGGACAATGCTCACTCCCACTTCAAGCTCCTGTTTCTCCTGACCCACCTGAATGGGGTTGAATAATAAAGTTCACTTTTTGGGGAGTTACGTGCTCTGTAAATGAACATAAAAAGGAAGAGTGAGAGATTTACTGACAGCCATGAAAGGACTCAGGGAGTGAGTTTGACACAGTCCCATCAACCCTGACAATGTCCCCTGTAGGACATGAGTGGTGGCACTTGGAAGTGGTGACATCAGCCCTGGTGTTTCTGGGATCAGCTCCGTGGAGTCTCTGCTCTCTTCCCAGAGAACTCCACTGCCTCCCTGTTTCACAAAGCTGATTCCCATTCTCACCCTGGGAAATGCAGGGAATAAATCTGCCAGGCTCAGTGATTCCCTCCCTGCAACAGCTCTCCTTGGAGAAACAATCTTCCAACTGAACCCCATAGGGATCCCCCCACAGAAGCTGCGTTGTCTGAGTGTGTCAGACCAGACCCACAGAGTCAACAGGGAGAGGATTTAGGGAGAAAACAGCTCAGATAGGAAAGAAATCATCCATGGGAATTGGGTGCTCACTCAGTGCCAGGAAGGGAAGTGCCTCCCCTGGAGTGAGGAACATGGAGGTAGAAAATTAAGGAGAATTAAGCAGATCTCGTTGAAGGGTTTGGGAATAGGGTCAGTGGTAAGGAATAAATCACAGACTCCTTGAGGTTGGAAAAGACCTCTTAAGATCATCAAATCCAGTCATTGTTCACCACCAAACCATGTCCTAAGTGCCACATCCATGTTTTTTGGCAGGGATGGTGACTCCACTCTTCCCTGTCAGCCTGCTCCCCTTCCCAACCACTTTAAACATTTTTCCTAATATCCAACCTAAACCTCCCTCAGCACAACTCAGGACAGCATGTTTCAATCCTTTATGGCTCCTGATACTCAATCCCTAATTATTTTGAAAGGAATTATCAATTCCATTGCCTCAGATATAGTTAAAGACATGACGAGGTAATTTTGGGAAGAAAACTCCTTGATGGTAACCAGATGGCAGCACAGAAATAAAGAGATTTTGCAGGAGATGACAAACATTTGGTGTTGAAATATTCCCAGAATCGTCCTGCTGCTCTCTGTGTGTGCAGGAATGGGATCCTGGGATGGAACAATAAAGGGTGATAAAAATACACCCTAACAGACATCCCTAATGCAGGAGGATAATGGCATCATGCACAGATACTGCTTTTTTCCAGGTTTTCTCTGGATTTTGGGCTGGAATGTTCTGCAGTTCAGTTTAGAGATGAGGAACCCACCTGTGGGAATCGAGTGACCGTGCCCAGGAGGAAGTTTGGCTTTTCAAAGGGATTTGTGGCATCTTAGTTTTTTTAATGGTGATTTTATTTTTATGAGGACATCTTCCCAGCATGTCCCAAATGGAAAAGCCAGTTTTGTTTGGACAAATAAACAGGAATTGTGCCTGGGATAGGGATTTTCTCTCATTTTATCTGTTCTTCTCCAGCAATTTAGTCTTCATCTCACCAACAGTTTATATTTTATCTTTTTTTCCCTAAAACTACCTTGTGGACCTTTTCACCTCATCATTCCTCAAGCTGGGACAGTCCATGGTCATTCCCACCCTGCTGGTGCTCAGCTCTGAAATGCTGGAATGGCAAAGGCAGCACTAACAAATCTGCAGCATCTGCGTGGTTTAACTCCCAATTTCTTCTTCCCCTCTCTGTTTCCCAGGTTTATCCAGGAGATTGAGTATGCCATGGAGCTGGGCCCAGCCAAGCAGTGCCCGCTCCGAGAGTTCCTCACCATGTACATCAAGAACATCTTCCTCAACCAGGTCCTGGCAGAGATCAACAAAGAGATCGAAGGCGTCACCAAAGCGTCGGATCCGCTGAAAATCTTGGCCAATGCTGACACCATGAAGATCCTGGGAGTGCAGAGGCCTCTGCTGCAGGTAGGAGCTGAGGGACCACTCAGGACATCCCTGGTTGTCTGTGTCCAGCCAGGACCTGGCTGCATGTCCAGAAAGGGACAACATGGAACTGCTGGAGTGGGTGCAGGGGAGGTCACAAAGATGCTCCCAGGGCTGGAGCCCCTCTGGAGCCAGGCTGGGAGAGCTGGGAATGCTCCCCTGGAGAGGAGAAGGATTCAGGGAGAGCTCAGAGCCCCTTGCAGGGCCTGAAGGGGCTCCAGGAGAGCTGTAGAGGGACTGGGGACAAGGGCTGGAGGGCCAGGAGCCAGGGAATGGCTTCCCAGTGCCAGAGGGCAGGGCTGGATGGGATCCTGGGAAGATTTTTGTGTGTGTGTGTCTCCTTTAGGAGTTCTGGGGACATCTTCCAGTCACCGAGCTGTGCAGTCAGGATAAATACACAATCCAAGCTCCCAGGAGGAGCAGGGATGGGATCTGATCCCCCCAAGCCCTGTTGGTGATTGATGTGGAGCCCCACAGCTCCCTCCAGCAGAGAAAGATGTGAGGGATTTGGGTTGGAGATGGAGTGTGTGTAGGAGAAGTCCCCTTTGAAACACCTTTGCTGAGTGTGGAACAGTGATGAAAGCAGCAAGGTCTCATCCCAGCCCAGTGGAGAACAGGGGAGTGTGGAATCCCACCCCAAAATTCTGAATTTCATGTGTTATCTGGGACTGAAAGGAATGAACTGATTCTTGCTGTTGTTCATGTCAAGCTCTTTTAATCCTTTTAAATTACTCCCTCTTTCCTGTGAAATCCCCTTGTCAGGCATGAATAATACTTGGAGAATCCTTAGGAAGCAGCACCTTTATCCCAAGGTTTGTGTGGCCATTTTCTATCCCAGTTTAGAGCTGTAAAACACAGGGATATTATAATGCTGGACAGCAATAGGAATAACTGGGATTATTGTTACCATTTCTAGGATTTTTGATGCATTAATGCTCACTGACTCTGTGCCTGTCTGGGTGCAGCAGGGGTGGGATGGTCCTTTTAGAGCCAAAGCAAAATCAGATTCCAGAAGAGCATTTCCAGAAGTCCCTAGAGAGGAACAGCTTCTTTAGAAAGGGGGCAAAAGTCTCTTTGCAGGAGTTGAAATGTTTTGGAACTGCACAGAATCCCTGGATTGTTTCCTTCCCAAGCTTCACCAGCCTTAAAATGGATGAAGTAGTTTTTGTGGCTCGTGGCTTCATTTCACATGAAAATGTGTTCTTTTATATCAGTATATCTCCTCAAAGTTCATTAGGGGTTGAAGAGACAGAACGGCTTGGAATTTTCTTGTCCAGTTGCTACAATTTGTTTCTCATGATGGATGGAAATCGTTTTGAACTGGAATTATTTTTGGTCAAACTGTGCGTGGTCAGGAGGTCTCCTTGTTCCTGACATTAGAAAAGGGCAATTCTCTGAAAAGAGAAGAAAAATTGCTGCCTCTTTGAACCAACTCATCCAAACAGCTCCCTAAAATAATCCTATGGATTTTCTGTTAAAGGGGGGAGGGAAAAAAAGACAATTTCTGCATGCCAGTGCTGGAGCCTGGAGTCTTTGCCCCCATCACTGCATGGATATGATGGAAATGTGGTGAATTAAGCTCTCCCCCAGCTTTTTGCTGCCTGGCTCGTGGGTTCCTGCTTTAACCACCCCACTCTTTGCTATGCCAAGGATCTCTCTGAAGGTTCTGCAGCTTCATTTCGAACATGACTCAGGAATTTATCAGCCCCCACTGCTCGGGCTGATAAAGCAGCTTTGGGATCACTTATCAGCACATGTTTGAGCTGAATTAGTTGGGAGATAAGAGATTTTCCAGCATCGTGTCCTCACGGATGAATCATCCATTCCTGTTAAGATTATCCTTTTAAAAAATTGTCCTCTCTAAATATTCCATTTTACCGGAGCACGGCCTTGTTTCCCATTCTTCCCTCCTCAAATGTAAAACACTTGAGACTCTTTTCCTTTCCAGAGCCACTGAATCACCGTGAAACTCATTTGTCTCAAAATTATTCAGCATTAAATTTCAGGCTGTAATTGTTTAAATCGATCCTAAATTAGGCTACAAGTGCCTCGACAGCTCCTTACAGGCTGTTCTTGTAGGGTTCTCAACGCGGTGATAAATCTTTGCACCCAGCTGGTCACTGGCCTTAAAAACCTGTTGCTCCATCTCCAAAAAGTTGCAAATTGCTTCACTCTGGAGCAGCAGAGTGGGAATTTTCCTTTCCTTTAAAGCCTTGGTTGTTTCTTATCTCAGCATTGTGTCCATGATGCTCCTGATATTTTTCTGGCCAAACTCCAGCAGCTAAAAATCCCCCCCAAAAAAACTCCTTCAGAACTCAGGGTGTGCAGCTGTTTTGCAGGATAACGACTTGCTGGAGCCAATTACCACAGCACCTGTTATAAATAAGGGACCAGATTATCGATTTAACAATTATCCATTAATTTTGTATTTCATTGTAATTTTGTACTTCATTGTAGCTTTGTAGCCCAAATGTTGGAATTTCTCTTGTTGTTAAAGAAAAAACCTCTCTCC
>VYXG01003523.1:204098-325958 GCA_013397235.1 Lanius ludovicianus | reverse complement strand
CAGAGCTGAAGTTCCTCCTCCTCCAAGCCGAAGCGGGGGCAGCGAAGCTGGCCGGAGCCCCCACCCGAGCTGATCACTTTTTAATAAAGGCTTAAAAAGGACCATCAGTCCTGCCCTTTTTATTTCAGCACCCACTCCCTGCATGGAGTCACTCACTTGTGACTTTCCAAGGAGACAGCCCTGGGAGCTTCTGGAATGTTTTCTTCCCTGTTTTCCTCCTGTCAGACAAGTGGTTATTAAGGAGAAGGATGGTCCTAGCCAGCAGCTTTTGGTGGCTCACCAGGGCTGATGGCTCCACGCTTTGATGGAGGCTGGATGTTGTTATTTATTAGTGTAAACAATTTAATTGTCTTTCCAGGCTGGCTCCCAGCCAGCAGCATCCATTAAGGAGCAGGCATGGCTGATCAGTTGGGGTTTTTCCCATTCAAGGATAATTTTAAAACAATTTTAATGGTTCTGAGCCTCATATTTCATTTTTTTTTTGCAGTGGTGTGGTGTTACAACCAAGATGTTTTCAGCTCTTATCTGTATTTTTCATGTCAAGAGGGTAAAACCCACCAACTGCAGAATTGGTGCTAAATCTTCTTTTCCAGCTTAAAACGAGAGATGAAATTATCTCTTCAGTGGGAGTCTCACTCTCCCCGTTGCTTCCAATATTTCTTCAGATAATTTTTCTTCTGGGGGGGAACATTTAGTGCAGTTCCTGCCTTTTGTGGAAGCTTTCAGACGGCTCCTGTGTAGGTCAGCTGCAGATGTGTGAGTTCTCCATCGAGGAGTTCGGAGCTGTACAAAAGCCATCCCTTTAGGCAGAGCATCAGGGCTTCAATTTATTTTAAAAATTCAGGTTTCACTTGCACATTCAGTGCTTCCCAGGGCAGGGGACTTGCACGTGGACAGTTTTCAGGCAGTGCCCCTGGCAGGCAGAATTATTTTCATCCTCTTCAGATCTGCAAAAGCAAAGTCACGCTTCACAAACCATCCCACAGATGTGAGTCGTGTTTGACCTGGAGGGAGCAGCCCCGTGTTTGAGGTCTCCAAATCCCATTGATCCCTGAAATCACTGGATGCCTCTTGTGTGTCGTGAGTTGGAGTTGGTCAGGAACTGGATAACCCTCATTTGCTCAGTGCTGAATCATTAAATTATGGAATATTTTGGGTTGAAAGAGACATTTAAAGGGTTAGAAGGGACCTTTAAAGGCCTCCCAGTCCAGCCCCGCTGCCGTGGGCAGGGACACCTCCCACTATCCCAGATTTCTCCAAACCCCATCCAACCTACCCTTGAGTGTTTCCACTGAGACTTTGCTGGGTGCAAAATGTTGATCCTGGTCCTACCTGAGGCCACCAACCTGTTTTGTTCACCTCAGCAAGAGCCCAGAATGTTCTCCCCTGGGAGGGTGGGGACACCCTGGGCTGGCATTCCCCGAGCAGCTGTGGCTGCCCCTGGATCCCTGGCAGTGCCCAAGGCCAGGCTGGATGGAGCACCCTGGCACAGTGGGAGGTGTCCCTGCCATGGCAGGGGTGGGATGGGATGGGCTTGAAGGTCTCTTCCAGCCCAAACCATTCTGGGATTCCATGAAGGGGCCTCACCCTCACCCTGGCCTGTGCAGCCGCTTTTCAGTGCCAGTTCATCGACTACTCACTCAACCCTTAAAACCACAAAAACTTCCTTGTAATTTACTTTATTGTCGTGTTTTCCCTCCTAGCTGTCAGTTTTTCCTCAGAAATGGGGAGTAAACCACACGGATCTGCCCCCAGCGTCCATCCCAGGCCTTGACTGATTATTTTAATTACCCAAAGAGCCCCGCCAGGCTCCCTCAGCAGCTCCATTGCTCTCATAAATCCTCATTTTGCCTCTCAGGGCTGGTGTCAGACCCAACCCCTGTTACCTCCCTGGCCAGAGGAGAGGCCTTTCAGCCTGGCCACCCTCCTGCTTCTTTAAAGCTCCAGCTGCACATTCCTCATTTGCAAACTCATTAAGGATCCCTGGCAGGAGAGCCGGCCCCTGCCATGCTGAGGCAGAGCAGCTTCTCCTCAGCCCAAGGGTGCTACTGAAAATCCAGCATGAAGTCACAGATCCAGCTGCCACAGGAGTGACACTCATGCAGTTTTCTATTCTTCCTCCAGCTCCTTTTTTTTCCCAAGATTTCTGCAGTTTTAAACCAGTGCTTTGCCTTTGCTGGGGTTGTTTCAGTGATGGATGAGCTGCACTTCCAGGAGGAACATCCAGCATCTGGAAAGGCTGATAAACTTCAGTTCAAGGAATCTGTGTTGCTCCATCACCAACTTTCCTCCAGGAATTTCTTTCATGGAATCCCAGAATGGTTTGGATTGGAAGGGACCTTCAAGCCCATCCAGTGCCACCCCCTGCCATGGGCAGGGCCACCTTCCCCTGTCCCAGGCTGTTCCAAGCCCTGGCCTTGGCCACTTCCAGGGCTGGGACATCAAAAACTTCCATAAACTTCTCTGGGAAACCTGGTTCTTCCTTAACTTTCTTTTCCCTAGGAAAGTTTAATATTTTCAAAACACAGCAATGCTTTAATTTGGGGCCTGGCTGCACCCATCAGCTGAAGGTTGTGTCCCCCTCTCACATCACAGAAATTCTTCCCTTCCCTCTGCTTGTTCTGCTCCATAAATCCCAAATCCTGCCTGGAAGAGTCTCACACGAAGCCCTTGATGGATGGCTCCAAGAGAAGAAACTTCCCTGTGTTCTTGCCAGGCTCCTCCAAAGCCCCATTATTTTTCTTCACTCGCATTTTGAAGCCCATTTCATTGAGGAAGAATAACTCTCGTTTCCAGGTTTGGAAATGTTTTCCTAATCACAAGTGCTGCATGAGAAGAGCCATCACATTTTGAATAATTGATGGCTACTTTATTGAGTTGTCAGCACTAATTCATCCTCCTTTTGAAGCGCTGGGCTGTTCAAAGCAGCAATCCCTTCACACCGTGCTCATTTTTCGAGGAAAAGTTCATTTTTATAATTACTTTTTTTTTTTTTTTTCCTTTTTCCCTCCCCCACTGTGGAATGTAATTGTAGCTGTGTGGTGAGAGGGAGGGATGAGGCACCTTCCAGCTCATGCACCCTCTAAAATGCCTTTATTACTCCTTTGGCTGCTCATTTCTCTGCCTCCCTCCTCTCACAGAGCTTTAATTATACCTGGTTTAAAAGCACATTTTGAAATATGACACCCGGCTCTCGAGGAGAACAAAAGAGACATTAATCTATTGTTGAAAGGGAAGGTGTAAAGCTCTTTTTTTGTGTGTGGCAGGGGCTGCCCCTTCCTGACAAGCAGCGTTCAGTGGGAGTAGTTGGGATTTTGGAGGCAGGGACTTGTCAACAGGAGAATTAAAAATGAGCAACAGTGCAGGGATGCTGCCATTCCATTGAAATATTCCTCCTGGCACCGTGGGTTTCCTCCCTGCCTCTGGAATCTTCCTGCTGAAGTGGATAAACTTTGCAGTTGGAAGGTTCATAGCACTCGAATTTACATCTGAAAGAACCCAGGGAAGGCAGTAAATGAAAAGTTTCCCCTCTTGGTTCTAATTTATAAATACACCCTTTCCATTAAAATAAAATAAGATAAAATAAAATAAAATAAATAAAATAAAATAAAATAAAATAAAATAAAATAAAATAAAATAAAATAAAATTACGGTTTCCCTCATGCGCACAAAGCTGTCAGAATTGTAATTTATTTTTTTGCAAATGATCTGCTTTTGTGCTGGGATTTTTGCTTTCTGGGAACTGCACTGAGGAGAAGGGAAAAACTTTTCCCTCTGACAGTTTGGGGGGTACCAGGTCTGGTCATCCTGGGGCTGACCCAGGATTTCCTGGGGAATTCAAACCATTGGGATGGGCTCTGTAATTAAAATATTTAAGGACTTTGTGCCTGTAAAGAAAACTGCTCCAGGGTGTGAAAATCGAGGAAATGCTACAATTCTACAGGAGAGCCTTGGCCAAGGCTGTTTTAATTAATTAGGTGCTGATTATTGGCTGCTGGGAAAGGTGAAGGAGGAGAGGACTGACAGGCACTGGATGTGTGGGGATGGAATCTCAATTTGACTCTCACCTGACCTTGACATCACTGGAGTGGCACCAGATTTCTTTCAGTGGGAGGGAGATGAGAATCCATCCCATTGGCCCTAAAAAATGTCTCAATAATGTCAGGAATTTGGAACAGGAGAGGCCAGAAGGAGCTCTGGTCACTGAGCTGCATCCCACCCCTCCCTGAGCGAACAACATCCCTCAAAAACCTCGGGAGCTGCACACAATTAAAAGAAAAACAAGCCTGGAAAGGAAGCAAACAAAATATTGCAGCCTCCAAGGGAGGCCCAGGATGCTTTTAGCCCAAGGCACTGAGGTTTCTGGTAATTTTTTCTCATTTGAGAGTCGTGTCAGGGATGCTGTTGAGGGATAGGCTGAACCCACTTTGGGCATTCTCTGTTTAATTCCCGCTCTGTTGTTTTCTGTCACAGAAGGAAAAATATTGTTAATGCCTGTTCTCCCAATTAGCAAAGAGATGGTGGGGTGCTCCATGCCTGGCAGTGTCCAAGGGCAGCTTGGAACAACCTGGAATAGTGGCAGATGTCCCTGCCCATGGCTGTGGGGTGGAACTGGGTGGGCTTTAAGGTCCCACCCCAAACCAGTGTAACACACTGGGTGCTCCCTGGGACACCGAGCTCCTCAGGAGGACCCGGGGGGAGCCCTGGCACAATCTTTATACCCTCTGCCAGTCCACCATTGGTCCAACCAGTTCCTGCCTCCAGTGGCTCGTGTCTGGGGGTCCAATTGGCTCGTGGTTGAGGCCATCTTAGGGGTGTCGAGTGGTTGGTCCATCTCTTGTCCAATTATGTGTTAAAACCTTGATCCCACATGCATGATGTCACCTTGCAGAACATTCTAGACAGCTCTCCCTCTTCCCACCAGCTCATTGCACGTTCCCCATTTACACTCCCACCGAGTGCTCACACCAAAACATTCCCATTGCACAAACTAGCAAGACCCCAACTTCTTAATTACAGCTCATTAACCCCGATATTAATTAACAACACCCCAGAACATCAATTTCATTGATAACATGGATGGCTCCATCCGTGCCAGGTGTGGCTCCCTGGCCTTCCCACTGAGTGCCTGCATGGATCTACCCTGGGACAATCACTGGAGCATCCTTAGCAGCAGGAGATAACACAAAGGCTCCTTCCCCACCATCTGTAACGCCTGGGAGGCCTCTCCCAGATGGCTCTGGCAGGAAATGATGCACAAGGTCCATGTGGGAAGGGAGATCCATGGCCTCATCCAGCCCCTTCTCCCAGGGGATTGCTCATTAACGCGGGGATTGAACAATGGTGGCCCCGCTGTTATCAGACACCTCCCTGTTATCAGACACCTCCCATAACGAGCTCACCCAGTGGGTTTGTCACTTCCCAATTTGATGTCTTTTATTCTTTTTTCCTCCTAAAATGTGGTTTTCTGGGGGAAAAAGACGACTTCTTTTCCATGCTGCCCTTCTGCTGGATATTGGGAGCAGGGTTTTGCTGTCACGTGGGGCTTTGGGACAAGAGAAATCCTGAGTTAGGAGCAGGTGGTTGCTAAAATGCTGAGTAGTCCCTTTAGTTATTTTTACTCCTTGCCAGGAGTTAAAGGAGTGAAAATAGTCAGTGCTTAGTGTGGGAAACTGTGAAGTGCAGCTGAATAATTTTTGCTTCTTCTTGGTTTGTTTTTTTTTGGATTAATGGACAGGCCTTTGGGAAAATCATGATAAAAATAGTTGGGGTCTGAAGGAAGCAAAGGTGTCCTTGGTGTGTGATTCAAGATTTATCTTTACTACAAGGGCTGGAGGGCCAGGAGCCAGGGAATGGCTTCCCAGTGCCAGAGGGCAGGGCTGGCTGGGATCCTGGGAATTGGGAATTGCTGGCTGGGAGGGTGGGCAGGGGCTGGGCTGGAATTGCCAGAGCAGCTGTGGCTGCCCCTGGATCCCTGGCAGTGCCCAAGGCCAGGCTGGCCATTGGGGCTGGGAGCAGCCTGGCACAGGGGGAGGTGTCCCTGCCATGGCAGGGGATGGAACAGGGTGGACTTCAAGGTTCCTTCCAACCCAGACCATTTTGGGATTGCCTTGGTGGTGTCTGTGTCCCATCTATGAGATTCCTGGCCAGTCACAGAATTCCAGAATCCCTGAGGTTGGAAAAGCCCTCCCAGCCTATCCAGTCCAAGCTGTGCCCGATGCCCACCTTGTCCCCAGCCCAGAGCCCTGAGTGCCACATCCAGGCCTTCCTTGGACACCTCCAGGGATGGGGACTCCACCAGAGATCCAAGTGATCCCATTTCCACGCTCTCTTAAGCTGGTGTGGCCCAAGTTCCCAGTGGAGAAGATCATTCTGAAAGGGAAAGTGCCCTGCAGGCCTCTGGCATTGTCCAAATCTATCCCTGCTTCCAGAAATTGGGCTACACCACTACAGCTCAGCCCCACACCATGGCTCCTCCTTGGAACCTTCTTCCTTTGGGAATGGCCCCACCTTGGACCTGGTGGGGTCTGAGTCAAGAAGAGACAAAAGAAGGAGGAAACAGTGGGTTAAAAATGCTTCCATTTTGCTCCAAGCCCACGGATCTCATCGTCATTCCTGCTTCTCCTGGCAGCAATCAAAGGCTGGTGTTGCTGAGTTTGTCATTCCCAAGTCTCTGGGGCGTTGGGGTGGTCACTGTGGTTTGATGAATGCAGTGTTAACACGAGCTGTCAGATCCTGGGAGCAGCCTCCACGCATGAGGAATTTCCAAATAATCCTTTGGAGACATCCAGGGACAGAGCTGTGATCTCCTCAGTCTTTGATGTGGAGAGCACAAGGCTGAATTTATGGAATAAATCACAGGGGATGCCGGCTCGTGCAGCTTCCCTCAGTCTTCTGCTGTCTGTGCTTTTTGGGGGCAGCACTTCAGGCTGGAGTTTCCCTTTTGGGATGTGCACAGACCCCCTGAGTCACCCTGACATTGGTCAATTTGACCCCTGCTCGTGCCATGATGCAGAAATGCAAAATTTGCAATTTTGGGGGGTTTTTTGTAAATGCAAAAAAAAAGTAAACCAAGAAATTAAGTGGAATGCCAGATTTTTTTATTTTTTTTTTTAATTTTCTGCTTAATTTTTCAGAACATGAGACAATTCTCATTTCGTAGCCTCCAGCTTGGGAAACTCTGCATAATGCCAAGGGTTCCATTAAATTAAACTTTTTCAAGATGAAGGATATTTGCGTTCTGTTCTTGAGTGGAGACCTTGAGTCCATCACCTCCCATTTCCAAGTGGGTTTGCTTTTTGAGTCATTCCTCGGCTCCTCCCAGGTTCTGTCCGGAGATGCTTGGGAGGCACCTCCTTGCTGAGTTGCACTGGGGTTTCTCCATCCCAGCACTGGATTTGTTTTAAATCCTTTGGAATCAAACTAGATGGAGATTGGGAGTTCTGATGTCTTGCTTGTCTTGGAGTTCAGTGGTTCCAGCACTGGCCTGTGCAATAAAATATTGAAATTCAAGTCCTGCTGAATGAATGATCTGAGGGAAAAATTTTCTCCTTCCTCTCCTTTTCCTAACCAATTCCTCTCCTTTATTTATAGACAAATGGGATTTGTCCATAAATAGCATTCCAGCACTGGAATGTCCTAATGGAAATGTGGGGAATTCTCAATTTCACCCATTCTTTTGAAAGAAACCTAAATCAGAAACACCTGAAGAACCAAATTGTCACCCTCTGGCCACCTCTGGCCTCTTGTGTGGAAATTGGGCTGGAAATTCCCTTTGGAAATATTTTTTTTTTCCTTTAAATTTAAGACCAGCCTTAAACCTGCATAAAATCCGGCCATGGAAAATCATACAGTGAATTTAACTGCGAATTTTGGTATTCTTTGGGATGCCTCAGAGGGATGAATCCATAGGAAGGCCTCTGCTCCCTCCCCATGTTTGCCCAGGATTGCTTTGGTGAACAGAGACTTCTTCATCACATTAATTGGAGTTGGGTTAACGAGGAGTGAGACAGAAATGTGAGTTTTGGTGCTGAGAGGTGAATTTTGGTGTTTAAGGGTGAGGTTTGATTACCTTTTGGGATCCCCCTCTACCAAAACCCACTGGTGACATCGGCCTGGTCTCTCTCTGCATTCTCTCACCCCTACAAGTGAGGCTTTTAAACACTGATGCCAAAATCTGACAAATTGGCTTCTAATTTCAGTGAAATGACATCTTTGTGAGCCCAGGAGCTCAGCTGGGCTTAGCTCAGGGTCCCTTCTAAGCCTTTACCTGTCATGCCTGGATTTCACTGCTTCTTTTGCAGTAATCTCTTGCATTTTCCTTAATTTTGTTGAATTCAGATCATAATTACAGCCTTTGTACTGGACAGCACCAATGCAGGGACACAACAGCATTTTCTTTTGAGATCTCAGCCCTTCTAAACCTTTCTCAATCCATTTTTTCCCCAATTTCTTTTGGTTTTTCATCATCCAGCTGCCCTTGTGGTCGCTGTCTCTTTCCAGGAGCATCCCTCCTCCACCTGAACATTCCTATTCACTGTTTCCAGCAAGACATTTTTAATAGATAAATATATTTTAAATACTGGGGCTTTGAGACTTAAAAAAAAATTAGATCTCAGAGCACATAAAAAAATAACACTGAGAGGTTTTATTCTCCAAACTGGGCCAGCTGTATGAAAACATTTATTAAAAACGAGCTCTCTGCTCCTGAGCATCATTAATTCCGTGCTCCACATCCCATTTGTGTCCTGTTGCAGCTGCTAATGATGTTCTAGAGCAGGGATGACAAAGGAGAGGAAAAGCTGCCACTCACCACCAGTGAAATAAATTTGTCACCTTGCCACCAGCTCACCTGTAATTGGGGGAGTTGTGTAAAAACCTGATCGAAGCCACTGCTTGGAATATTCAAGGGCAGGGATGAAAATGGCAGGGATGTTTTTTTCAGCTCCTGCAGCACAAACCAGGCTGGAATCAGTGGCTGGGAGTCCCTTTTCCTTGCACAAATGTTTATTGATTAATAAAGGGAGAGCGTGGCGCTTTTAAGTGACAAACAGTTGTGCAGCAGTGCAGAGGGTGTATTAAAGGCTAAGAGCTAATGACTTTTCTGGTGGATGGAACACATTAAAAGCAGCAGGAAGCTGCAGCTATTTTATCACCCCACTAATGTCCCTGACAACATTCACTTGGTGGGAGTGAATGGATGGGAATCCATTTGGAGGAGTAAATTAAAATACCTTAAAAAATGCCTTTAATAATAGCTCCAGAACTCAGCGGGATCGGAGAAGGGAGAGATACAAAAGCCCAATTATATTATCCTGTCCATCTCCCTGCCGAGGCACTGATATTCCTTATTCTGCTGCAGCTGCTGGAGCATCCCAGGAGGATTCCAGTGGCTCAAGAGAGGCTGGAACTTGAGACTCTCACAAACTTCGCTCTGTGTCCAACCAGATTTTCCCTTCCCCGCTCATCTGCAGTGCACGTGAAATGGGAATAAAAGCAAGAAAATCCTCGTCCAAGCAATCATTTTCTTCTTCCCTGCTTTTTAAGCTTGTGACAAAGCTGGGTTAGGAGCCAGCTTGGCATCAGGGATTTATTGGTTTGAAGATTATGGAAAGGCATCTCCTCACGTGGATACTCCCAGTCGTGGCGCTGGGATTTTTGGAGGTGAGACCACCCTGGAATTCCTGGATTGTCCAGCTTTGGAACAGCTGCCCATGGAAGTGATGGAGTTCCCATCCCTGGAAGTGCTCAAAACACGTGTGGAGGTGGCACGTGGGGACGTGGTTTGGTGGTGACCATGGCTGATGGTTGGACTCAATGATCAGAGAGGTCTTTTCCAACCTTAACCATGATCCTTGTGGAGATCCATCCCCTTTTTGGGATGCTGGCAACCTCCTGGGTTCTGGCTAAGAGCTGATGGGCTGAGAATTCCTATTTTGTGGGGAATTCAGGAGATTTGGACACTTCTGGTGTGTTTGGGGTGGACAGATTGGCTTTGCTGGTGCTGGAGAAGAAAATGCCAGCACTTGTAGAGATTCCAGGCTCGGAGCTCCTGGGACAGGGCTTTTGCTGGCTGGGGGTTTTTAATAGGGACTTTGGCATCTTTTGCTGTGGAATTTGATCTCAAAATGAGAATAAAATCATCAGTTCTGCATCATGATCAGCCAGCAAAGTTTCTCCCCCCAGGAATCTCCTCATCAAGTCCCCAATTCCATTGGGAATGCAGTGACTCTCCCAGGAAAGCACCTGGGCTTGATTTTGAGCCCGTCAGAGATGGAGAATCTGGCACACCAAGCTCTTCCTGTGGTCAGTCACCCTCTCTGTTAAAAACAGGAGCTCATTTCTGCTGTGCTGTGATCCAGCTTCAGCTCCCATCTGCTGGATCTCCTCCTGGATGCCTGGGAGGGCTGGAATGACATAAAAATGAGGAGCTGGGAAAGGATTCCGATGTCACAGGCATTAAAGAGGTCACAAAGGAAAGGGTTTTTTACCTTCCTCTGTGCAAATATCATCAAAGTGTCCTGAGAGACAAGTCCAGGTCATCGGGGCAGCGTAGAAGAGGCAGTTGAGTGGAGGATTTTTCCTTGGAAAAACTTTCCATGTGGAGTTATCCAGTCACATTTTTCTGTCCTGACAGTGGCAAAATGAGATTTTGCTGGGACAAACAAGCTGTAGTTGATGGGAGTGAACATCACACTTCCCACTGAGGGCAGTGAGGGAGAGCTGAGCTGCACCCCAGGGGCTGGAACCGTGTCCTGCATGAAAATCCATGAAGGGAGAGGTTGGCAGGTTCTGGGATTCTGTAGGAAGGGAATCTGTTTAATTAGAAATTGGGGAAGTGGAGCCAGGCTGGGAGAGCTGGGGGTGCTCCCCTGGAGAGGAGAAGCTCCAGGGAGAGCTCAGAGCCCCTTGCAGGGCCTGAAGGGGCTCCAGGAGAGCTGCAGAGGGACTGGGGACAAGGCATGGAGGGCCAGGAGCCAGGGAATGGCTTCCCAGTGCCAGAGGGCAGGGCTGGCTGGGATCCTGGGAATTGGGAATTGCTGGCTGGGAGGGTGGGCAGGGGCTGGGCTGGAATTGCCAGAGCAGCTGTGGCTGCCCCTGGATCCCTGGCAGTGCCCAAGGCCAGGCTGGACACTGGGGCTGGGAGCAGCCTGGGATGGTGGGAGGTGCCCCTGCCATGGCAGGGCTGGCACTGGATGATCCTCAAGGTCGTTCCCACCCAAACCATTCCATGATTCCATGAAATCTTTGCAAGGAAGCTTTTCCTTGCAGTGAAGCCCAGTCTGGAGCACAAGTTTATCTCAAATTTGCCAAAGAATCTGCTGAAAATTCCCTCACAGACACAGCCTGTCCTTGTGCCTCCTCTCCAGCTTTGGGATTCGGCCTCCCATATTCCAGAAAAGCCATGGGTGGTTCAGCTCTGTGGGCTCAATTTCAAACTGCAGAGCCACTGGGTTATTTCTGAATCCTTGCAGGGTTTCCAAGCACTTGTGGCAGCCTCCCCTCCCTGGTTCAGCTGGCTGGGATCGATTCTGCATTAACTGAGCTTGTGCAGGGCTGGCCCCAGGAAATGTTCACTTTGTGTTCCAATCAGGGACTCTGTGAAACCCTAAATATTGAAGCAAATGTTTAGAGGAGGGAAACTCTTCTGCCTGGTCACAGTAATACAGCAATAAGCAGATTTGATGGTTCATGTTCTCCATTTAAAAAAAAAAAAAAAAAAAAACAACAAATGTACATTTTGCTCTTCATCAATATTCCAGTTCACTGGAGCAAAGCTTTTTCTGTGCCAGGTAAATAAAAGTTCTCCCAGACCTTGTTTGTGCCCTCATTTGGCTCCTGCAACATCACATTGAAAGTGGAGAGAGAATTCCAGCAGGTCCTGGGCTCACATCCGTGGGCTGAATTCACTCAGGACCTCTCAGGATAAATCCCATAGAAATTAAAATATCACTTACATTGAAACAGGCAGAGTTAGGGTTAAAAAAAGAAAAAATCCCTTGGAGTTTGGAGCATTTGGGAAGCAAAGTTGTAGCAGGATGTAGTAGAAGCCCAGTAAGAGCCCATACTGGGATAATGGGTTTTTCTGGGAAGAAGGAAAGCAGGCTGTCAGATTGGGGACTGTGAGAAGAGATTCTGCTGCTCAGCACGGGTTTGAATGGAACGTTCTAAAAACTGCAGCCCTTTGTAAACCCCGGCTGTGCCGGAAGGAGAAGTGGGAAAAGGGTGTTATCACTCCTGGGATAACCACAGATCAGTAAAAGAGGGAATTTGGCTTCTCCTCTTTCCTATGTTGGCTAAAAATCCCCAGATTTACTTGGTTCAGGGCTGGTTTTACTCCTCTATTTTATTGTTTTACTCTTTTATTTTAGTGTTGGTGCTGGAATAGGCTCCAGGTTGGCTCCCCATGGCACCAATGGATCCAAATATTCCCAGTCCCACTCCTGTGGCCTCAGGGCTGGTGTTGGCTGTGTCAGAGCCATCAAAGAGCACTAAAGAGCCCCTTCATCCCAGGATTCCAGGCAAACTCCCCAGCTGCTGCTTTCCAGGGTTCAGTGATCCCCATCTCGAACTCTGCTCACTTACTGGGAGTTCTTCCCGTCACCTCCTGAGGGATTTGGGAGAAATTTGGGTAAAGGGCCCAAATTTTTGTCTGCTTTTTTCACTGCCCTCCAAGGTACTGACAGCACTCGATATTTATCAGCTCACAAGAGCATGGCCAGGTATTTAAGCTGAAGCTATTGAAGTTTTGTCCTTTGGGAGTGGTCCCAAATCCAGAGCTGTGGCTCAGCACTGAGCCTGAAGAGCTTTGAGAACATTCCCTCTCTCCTGTCCTGCTTTAATTACAGCTGGGCTCTGTTTGGTGCTTTAAAATCGTGAACTGTCAGCTAAACTCCAGCTTAAAAATTAGATCAGGCTTTATTAATTCTTCTCCTTCAAGGCAGCCACGTCCTGCCCTCATCTGGTGCTTTCCTCTGCCAAGGCATCTCGAGGAGAGATTTTGTGATGGGCAATAATCAGCTGATAATGGACAACTTTTGCAGTGCCAAGGTCTCTCCTTCCATCTGCTGTGTTTTGGTGAAGACAGTTCTGAGCAGGATATTCCCATCTTTTGTCTGCTTTTCCCAAGGAAACTGAGCAGGGGAATGGAGCTTCTCCTTCCCAAGGCATGGGAAAAGCTGTGATTTCTGCCCCAAAAAAAAGTACTGAGGGGGAAGATTGTTCCTCTAATCTAAGTACTCCTCACCAGGGAGTTAGAAAATAAAATTATGCACTTCCCATCCCTGGAAGTGTCCGAGGCCAGGTTGGACAGGGCTTGGAGTAACCTGGGATAGTGAAAGGTATCCCTGCCCATGGCAGGGGTGGGATGGGACTATCTTTGAGGTCTCTTCCAACCCAAATTGTTCTCTGATTCTATGAAAAGCTGAAGGTTTTGGTGGTGTGAGCTGTTGGTTTGAACTTCAGCGTGTCAAGGACTCGTTGAAAATCACCTTTATTGTCCCAAAGCTGCATTTTTGAGGCACCCTTACAAACACCCCCCCAGCTGCATCGTTTCACCTCCAGGGCTCTCTTTCTCCAGTCATTCTGAAACCTTCACTGGGGCTGCGCAAGGAAGAATCCCAAAGGAATGGGTGGAAAACTGAAATCCCAAAGGAATGGGGGAACACTGAAATCCCAAGGAATGGCTGGGATACTGAAATCCCAAAGGAATGGGTGGAAAACTGAAATCCCAAAGGAATGGCTGCAATACTGAAATCCCAAAGGAATGGCTGGAACACTGAAATCCAAAGTAATGGGTGGAACACTGAAATCCCAAAGGAATGGGTGGAAAACTGAAATCCAAAGGAATGTTTGGAAAACTGAAATCCCAAAGGAATGGGTGGGATACTGAAATCCAAAGGAATGGGTGGAAAACTGAAATCCCAAAGGGATGCCTGGGATAATACCTCCAGGTCTGCTGGCTCTGTGTCACCCCCTGGTCAGGGTGGGAATTCTCCTGCCCTGGAGCTGCTTTCCATCACCTGAAGGCCCAGCCCAGCTGAGAGCAAGGAACAAGTCAAGGGATAATGGCAAATGTTTGCCAAATGCATTAAAGACAAAGCCTGCAGTGTTAATATCCAGCAGTGCTGTCTGTTTTATCCTCATCCCCCCCCACTGCTGAGGGATCCAGGGCCTCAGGAGGAATTTCTCTTTATTTTTAGCAGCTTTCAGCCTCTTTTAAAACCTTCCAGGAGGAGTAATGAACCATCTCCTCTGCGTGGTGTTGGGATTCAGGTGTGAGGGGCTGGGCATTGTTCCCTGGATGAGTTTCCTTGTTAGTGTGGGGTTTTTTTAAAAGGCTCCATTGAAGTGCCTCACCATAAAATTAAGCTTTGATCACATCCATTTGCTGGTAATGAATCCAGATGGGGCAGAGGCAACGGGATTGTGGCTCTGGGGTAATGCCTGAGCTGCCTTTCATTTTGGGGACTTTCAGAAGCTCCAGGCCTGGCCCAGCTAACGAATCCAGCTGTCCCAAATGCCTGCTCAGACAGGGTGTCCCCAGGGACACCTGCAGAGGTGGCAGCAGGGCTTTGGGAGAGGTTCAGATGTCACAGGGAAATGGCCCTTACTGTCTGGCAGTGTCTTCTTTCATATGGTAATTCCCTTTTTTCCTCCCTTTTAGGTTTTTTTTTTTTTAATCATTGCAGTAGCTTTGTGTCCCCTTTAAATCAAAAGAGTTTATTCTAAAATCTGGATACTGGCAGGAGCTTTGCTGGGATTTTAATGTTGTCGAGGAAAATAAGTGGGAAAAACTCCATAAAAACCACAATAGCTTCTGTTTTAACATCCACTCGTGGGATTTTAGGTTGTTGTTTTTTTCCAAATGTTGAGTTATGGAAAGAAATTGAAATGAGCTGGATCCAGGCCAGGTTTGATTCCTCCTCGTGTGGTTTCATGTCCAACCCAGGAGGGTTCACACGAGGATTCCTGGAAGGGCAGCTCCTGCTCCTGGGAAGCTGCAGGAGATCAGCTGATACCACAGGTCTGCTGGGACTTCACCCTCCTTCCACCACTGAAACCCCAGTGGAAAAGGAAAAATCTGATGATCCACACAAAAAGGAAAAGAATTGCTGTTGTCTTCTGTGTTGCTCCATGAGCTGGAGAGGATTTTCTTCCTCTTTCTTATTCCTGAGGGATCAGTGGTGACTTTAATCCCTCACCACATTTATCAGCCCTGTGTGGTCTTGACTTTAATCTCAAACCACACCAGGCTCTGCTCAGGTGAGACCCCACCTGCAGAGCTGCCCCAGCCCTGGGGACAACCTCAGGAGGACCTGGAGCTGCTGGAGAGAGTCCAGAGGAGGCCCCAGAGCTGCTCCCAGGGCTGGAGCCCCTCTGGAGCCCACCTGGGAGAGCTGGGGGTGCTCACCTGGAGGGGAGAAGCTCCAGGGAGAGCTCAGAGCCCCTTGCAGGGCCTGAAGGGGCTCCAGGAGAGCTGCAGAGGGACTGGGGACAAGGCATGGAGGGCCAGGAGCCAGGGAATGGCTTCCCAGTGCCAGAGGGCAGGGCTGGCTGGGATCCTGGGAATTGGGAATTGCTGGCTGGGAGGGTGGGCAGGGGCTGGGCTGGAATTGCCAGAGCAGCTGTGGCTGCCCCTGGATCCCTGGCAGTGCCCAAGGCCAGGCTGGCCATTGGGGCTGGGAGCAGCCTGGCACAGGGGGAGGGGTCCCTGCCATGGAATGGGATGAGCTTTCACTTCCTTTCCATTCTGGGATTTTAGTAGGATTTGGGTAGAGCCTTAAAATGCTGCTTTTGCCCTCACCAGGCTGCTCCCCACATGCCAGGCAGGGACAGGAATGAACCTTGGCAGTTTTGGAACCCTGGAGCTGAGGAGCCATGCTCACACCTCCGAGCCCATCCCTGTGGAATCAGCATCCAGGGCTGCCACTGCCCCTCCAGGCTCTTCCCTGCTCCATTTCCTGTCTCTGGGATACAAATTCTTCAGGGATTGATCTCCAAGCTCCGACAGGGATTGAATATTTATTAAAACACAGATGTTTGGAGCACCTGGAGAAGTGGCACCAACAGGAGTGTCCGAGCAGCAGCTACGCCAGGCTCGGGTTTTGTTTGGCCAAAATAATCCCAAATCGTTGCTAATTACAGTAGGAAAGATGGGTTAATTCCTGGGACTTGCTTAAGAGCAGAGCTTAATAAAATACAAGAGCAACCAACAAAGTGGGATTGGGTTTTTTTCTCCAAGTACAGTTGGGAGCCAAGGATGTGCCAGGAAAAGCCCAGGTGGTGCCTTCAGGGAACCCCCCATTCCAAGGATTCGGGAGTGCTCCCAACAAGGGTGCAGTTGGAAGGTGGTTTTTAGCAAATCAGGGACTGGGAGTGGAGCAGGATCAATTCCTGCCCTCAGGGTTGCTCTGGAGGAGCAGGATTAGGGATTTAATTGCCACGCTTTAATTGGGAAATCAGTGGAGAGGTGCAGGTTGGGCTCTGGGGATGTGGCAGAGGTGCTGATTTGGGGTTGAGGTCTTGCTCTGAGTCACCAACTTCTCCTCACGTCCTGATTAACAAAGTGGGGCTCTTTCCAAATCCCTGGGGTCCTCCCATATGATTTGAGTCCTGAATTTCCCAACCAGGATTCCCAAATGCTTCAGTCTCTTCCTTTGCCTTTGCTGCAGTTCAGGAATGACCCTTCACTCTACTGAGACTGTGAATAATTCAATTTCTATCAACTTGGGACTTCCATGGCCTCCCCTCTGTCTTGTTTGCAGCCACAAAATCAAACACAGTGGGCAAAATAAATACAAACCATGCCAAGTCACCTTGGTGGGGGGGCTCAGAAATCCCAGAATTCATGGAGCTGTTAAAATCTTGGATATTATTGGATTTGTGGGACCTCCTGCAGGCTGAAGGAAACCAAGCCTGTTCATCAGGGATTTTAGCAGCACTCAGGGCTCTGGGCTGGATGTCGAGGTGGGGATGGTTGGACTGGATGGTCTTGGAGGTCTTTTCCAACCTCAGTAATTCCAGGATCTGTGGGATGTAGAGCAGCAGTTTGGGCTGTGTGTTCCTCATTGCTCTAAAAATCACAATTCTCATTTTGAGGTTTCACCTAATGCAGGAAAGACCTGGCAAACTGATACTCAAATCCTCAAACCACTTCCCTCCTTCTCTACCCCAGTTTTTCCCTTCCCCTCAATTTTTCACTCCAGCAGAGCTGCTCCAGCACCTGCTCAGAGTCGGGGATCATCAGCTGCACGTTTGCAGCTGTGACAACAATTAGCAAAGCAGGAGAGGGCTGAGGTAACGATTCCCTGAGCTCCTGCTCATGCCTGGGCTTTTGTCCCCTCCCCAGAGCACGGTGATCGTGGAGAAGACAGTCCAGGACCTGATGAACCTCATGCATGACCTGAGTGCCTACTCGGACCAGTTCCTCAACATGGTGTGTGTGAAGCTCCAGGAGTACAAGGACACCTGCACCGTGGCCTACAGGTACAGCCTGGGACAGCAGTTTGGGGGAGAATGGCTGATTTTGGGGTTGGCTGTTCTGCTGTGGTTGTCAGGAGTTGCTTCTGGAATCGTCTCAGCTGGGGTGGTCAAGGGTGTTTTCTTCTAGGGAAAAAGAAGCTGGAATTATGGTCAGTGGAATAGGAGGAGTTGTGGCTGCCCAGTGGATTTATCCACATCACTCTGTGGTTTAGGGAGATGTGGATGGCAGTGGCAGTAGAGCTTAGAAATTGCTCCAGCTCTTCCCTTAGTCTGGCAGGATGTCACCTTGCAGGGCCTGAAGGGGCTCCAGGAGAGCTGCAGAGGGACTGGGGACAAGGGCTGGAGGGCCAGGAGCCAGGGAATGGCTTCCCAGTGCCAGAGGGCAGGGCTGGCTGGGATCCTGGGAATTGGGAATTGCTGGCTGGGAGGGTGGGCAGGGGCTGGGCTGGAATTGCCCGAGCAGCTGTGGCTGCCCCTGGATCCCTGGCAGTGCCCAAGGCCAGGCTGGACAGACCTTGGAGCAGCCTGGCACAGAGGAATGTGCCCCTGCCCATGGTCCCTTCCAACCCAACCCATTCCATAATTCCATGGAATTATGGTATTCCATGGTAAAAGGAGACCTCAGGTTGGACACTGAGAGTCTGAAGGGTCGCCTTCAAAATAAGTGGCTCAATGTGCCTTTGGCTCTCTGGTAAAGTCATTCTGATTCTTCATCTGAACATTTGCAAGGAATTCAGCTTTATTTGAATTAATTGTATTGAGTTTTGGGTGGTCGCCTCTCGTGGCAATTTAGGAATTTCAGGATGAGAGGAAATTGCACTGAGAGAGGCTGAGATTGGATATTAGGAAAAATTTCTTCCCTGCAATGTTGGTCAGGCATTGGAAGGGGCTCCATCCCTTCCAGCTGGAGGCTCCATCCCTGCAGGGATTTCAGAGCCCTGTGGATGTGGCACCTGAGGATGTGGCTCAGTGGTGGCCTCAGCAGTGCTGGGAATGGTTGGGCTCAATCCTAGAGGTCTTTGCCACCCAAATTGAGCCTGAGATTTTAGGAATCAGTAACTGTGTGAATCCATGCTGGTTTTGGTGCAACTTTCCCAGAACAGTTCTGCAAACTGACAGGGAGACACCAAATGCTCTGTCCCTGTTCCATTGGCATTTTGGGATGGTCCATCCCTAACTTACTCCAGCCAAAACATGGAATCCCAAGGCAGCACAATCCCACTGGCCACGGAGGTGTTTGGTTAAACCCTTCAGGGGCTTGATTTATCAGAGATTTCCTGATAAATCGGGAAATTTATAAATAAGGAAATTGATAAATAACTTCTCCTATTGATAAATAACTTTTGCTAAGTACATCCCAGTTATCCATCTGTAAACAGCTCTCCTGGACAGGAAAACCAGTATCATGCCCCATCCCATGGGGATAAATAATTCCATGAAAAACCACTACAGAGCTGCAGGGCTGGAAGAGCTGCTCTGCATCATCCCCTCCGTGGCTATTGAGCCTGAAAAAGTCCTTGTGTTTCCTGACCAAGAAATTACTTCCCATTGCCTGATGCTCTTCAGGGAAAGCTTCATCCAGCTTTACTGGGCTCATTACTATTATTATTATTACTACTATTATTATTATTATCATCATAATCATTATTATTATTGTTATTGTTGTTGCTATTATTATTATTGTTAACAATGGCAGGGAGCAGAGCTAAACTTTGCCTGAACACCACCCTAAATTGGGAACTGCTCGTGTGCCATTGTCCAAAATATTCCTTTTTCATCCCAAACTTCCCAGCCTGGAGCCAGACAATGGATTTGATTTGTTTGGCTTGAACTCCAAGGTCCTTCCTTCCTTCCTTTGCCATTCCTGGCTTTGGCACCTGCTGAGGGCTAATTAGGACAACGCTAATTTGGCCATCTCCTGATTGCAGTGAGAGGAAAAAACAGGAAATGTTCTCGTTTTGCTGCTGGCAAAGGACTGAAATAGAAATCCACATCCATTCCTGGGAATGTGGGGGAACGGAGCAGCTCCAGCGTTCCCAGTTCCATCCGTGGGGATGTTATGCCCTCTGCAGGGATCTGGGCTCCACACAGCCCTGCCCTTTGCTCCAGGGGTTTTCCCTGGGCTGGTGGGATGGATAAATCCCGGTGTTGATGAATTTGGGGGAGTCAGAATTATTTGTAGCTCCTTAAAATCGAGATGAACTCCTCAGAGCTGGGAGTCGATCCCATCCAGCAGAGCTGGCGGAGCAAGGGCTGCTCTTGGCATGGCAGAGTGAGAATTTGGGAAGCCAGAGAGGTGGTTTTTGTAGGATTTGTTCTCCTTGTGTTCCTTCAGGGGGAGTGTGAGCAAGTGTGGGTGAAAAGCACCCAAAGGAGGCTCCTCTGGGCAGGATTTTACCCAGAGCTCTCTGCGGAGCAGCTCGGGAAGGACGTCAGCACTGGGAAATGCACAGCTGAGATTGTTCATGTCTGAGCTCAGTTTGCCTCGTGGTTTCCTGGGATTTAAGGGGAAAAAAAGTCAAACCTAAGGGGGCGGGGTGGGATTGGACATTTCTATAAATAGCAGCTCTCGTGTGTCAATCAGTGACGGATTTCGGAAGCTCGGTGGAGGTGAGATTGAGATCTCCCTGCAAATCACATTTCTGTCCAAATTCCAATTCCAGTTTGCCACACAAATTGTTTACAAACGTCAGCTCTGATTTCTGACTAATTGATGGGGGGCTGGGGCTGAAAAAGCAAACGAGAACGGGAGATGGAGCCCCCAAACCTCCTGCCGTGCTGGCAGCACTTTCCAGTCGTGTCCAACCCCCATCTCCAGCAGATTTCCAGGAGAGCAGCCCAACTCCGGAGTTCAAAACCATTTCACATTCAAAACCCGAGTATAAAACCGTTTTTATGGGATTTTGGGAGGCACTGAAAGGCCATAAAAGGCATCACAGGGGCAGGGAGTTCACAGCTACTGCCCTTAACACGAGTCCATCTTTTTAATCTTCTGCCAACACCCTTCTCTGACAAAATTTGCTGCCTCAAATGCTAAAATTAATCTCTTTCCATGCCTTTCTACCTAAATTGGCCACTATTTACCCACGTCCACATTGAAGTTGCACATTTTTATTTTGTTGCCTGCTTTAAGCTCTGTCTTGTGTGTTCCACCTCCTTCTTACCCATCTTCACCCTCACCTCGTCCTCTTCTGAACCTCTCTGAAGGCTCTGTGTGAAGGCATCGCTCACCCAAAGGGGTTTTTTAGGGTTAAAATGAGATGAACATCACTAAAATGGGATTCAGAGAGTTCAAAAGGGATTAAATCCTCTGGAGGTGCTCAGCTCCCTCTGTGGAGGCAGCTCCTGGTGATCAACCTCTTTTGGCTGAACTCTCCCAGGAAAATTTGGGGGGAAAAAAGTGGGAAATAACTGGGCCTGGATCTCTCAAAATGGTGAAGAAAAGAAACCCTTCCTGCTTTCCAAGCAGGCAAAATAAATTCAGGCCCCTTTTTTATTGAGAAGGAGCAGATTCATTCAACCAAAATGTGGGATGTGCAGTCAAATAAGATTTTTTGATTCCCCAGGAAATCATTTTGCTGCTTCTTAGTGGCATCTTCCCCTCCTTGCATGAAGTTTTGGGGTTTAAGTTGCTTTTTTGACTCTTTTTGGGGTAGGGGTGTCCCCTCAGCTGCTTTTTAGCCCTTTGCAGCACAAGCTCAGCATGGAGACATCACCTTGGCCATGAGAAGAGAAAAAAATCCTCCAAAAATCCAGATGGGTACCTGGGAAGGTGCTGGCACACACCAGGATTTTGGCCACAGCATCAAGGCTGCCTCTCCAACATTCTCCCCTCGCCAGCAGGTTGGGAATGGGCAAAATTTTGGGAAAGACATATCCAGGACTGATATTCCATATTTTATGACCTCTGCTCTGCAATAAAATCTTGATCCATGAGGTTTTTTCCATCTTTTCTCCTCCCTCTGTCCTCTGAGCAGGGGAGTGATGGAGCACCTTGGTGGGCACCTGGATGAAGCTCCAAGGTCAGCTCCCTCTGGCAGCAGCAGGAATAATTATGGAGGAGTTTGGGAGAAGGGGAATGGGGATGAATGGAAGTGTTCTTTACTAAAAGGTGTCACCCTGTCCCAGGATAATTCCCTCATGGACCCAAAGTGGATTGAAGGTACAGAGAGAGGGTGAACACTGGCTGAGAAGCTGGGAAGAAAATGTGGGAAAAATTGTAATTGTGGAAAATGTGGAAAAAATTGTAATTGATGGGAAAAGTTGGGTGTCCAGTGGAAATCAGGGATGTTTCACCCTCTCCAACACCTTCTCAATGGTGGAGCAAAACCAGCCTGTCCATGGAAATCAGAAGGTGTTGGAGCCTTGGGAGGGAGTGGGGATGTAATTCCAGGGGACCCACACAAGGGTGGGAGTGTCCAGCATGGATTCATGGATTGCTTTGGGGCTCACTGGTTCAGTGGATCTGTGATTCATGGATCTGGCCCAAAAAGGAATCCCCATCCCTAGAAGTGTCCGAGGCCAGGCTGGATGGGGCTGGGAGCAGCCTGGGGACAGTGGGAGGTGTCCCTGCCCATGGCAGGGGTGGCACTGGAGGGGCTTTAAGGTCCCTCCCAACCCAAACCATTCTGGGATTCCATGGATACCACACCACCAAAAGGTGAGGAAAGCAGGGATCGTGGATTAGGCTCTTGGAAAACTCTGAGCCTGGAAAAGCAAGGACAGCAGGCTGAGTGTGCAGCTTGGTAGAGCATCCCCACATCCTCCCGTCTCCTCTCCAGCTCTGAGGCCACAAACAGCAGGAATTTTGAGGACAGAGGATAATAAGGATCATAAAACAGAGAGGTGGCTCTGTGTGACTCCATCAGGACACTCCCAAAGAACCCTTGGAATTGTGGCCGTCTGAAGGGCCATGATAAGGCTGCAAATAATTGAAGAGAGCAAACAGTGGAAGTGCAGAGAGCTGAGCTGAGCAGGGAAATAACGGGGAGTAATGGGATGAAATTGAGGGAAATAAAACACGAGCTCGGTATCAGGAGTGTTTTTATCCAAGACTTGGATTTGTTCAAGTGTGAAATAGACTCCCAAGGGAAGGAGAGTATTACTTCAGTCATTTAAATGTGCAGAGGACAGAGCCCTGGCTGATGTATTCCCTGGAACAGTTGTCTTGCCTTGGCACAGCAATGCCCAGATATCATCAAATGCCCTTTTTCCATCTCAGATGTCAGAGCTGCTGGTGGAGCTCTTTTATCCCCCTCAGTTTTCACCAGGGTGAAAAATAAAAGACCTTTTTTTATTATTTCCTCTGAGTGGAAAAGCACCAACTCCCTCCCAGCAGCAGAAGGGCCACACGGGAATGTTGGTGCTGAGGTCTTGTGTGGCTGGAAACAAAACTCAGCCTTTTGTCTGTGACAGATTGGACGTGAAACTTGAAAGGAAGGAAAATTTGTTTGTAAGTGCATGTGACAAATCCGTTGTCACAAATCCTGTGTGGTTCCTGAGCAGAGCTTGTTTTCCTGGTGGATGGGGAAAGGGTGGGAAGAGAAATGAGCTGTTCTCTTCGGGCTGGGTGGGAGCTGGCTCCTGCCTCGGTGCCTTTCTTGCTGTTTTCCTTTGCAGAGCACAGATGCTCGGGGTGGTGTTGTTTTTATTTCTATTTATTCCCAAACTCACCACCTGAGTCCTGCTGCCAGCTCCTCTCTGCCCCAGCGTTCCGGCCTGGAGCCGGGAGGGTGGGGCTGGAATGGCTCTGCCAGGTCTGTGGCAGTGGCTGCTGGGCCGTGGGAATGTCACTGTTGGCTCAGCCCATTCCAAACTCTGCGTGGAGCCAGGCTGGGAGAGCTGGGAATGTTCCCCTGGAGAGGAGAAGGCTCCAGGGAGAGCTTCCAGCACATTCCAGGGCCTGAAGGGGCTCCAGGAGAGCTGCAGAGGGACTGGGGACAAGGCATGGAGGGCCAGGAGCCAGGGAATGGCTTCCCAGTGCCAGAGGGCAGGGCTGGGTGGGATACTGGGAATTGGGAATTCCTGGCTGGGCTGGAATTGCCAGAGCAGCTGTGGCTGCCCCTGGATCCCTGGCAGTGCCCAAGGCCAGGCTGGACATTGGGGCTGGGAGCAGCCTGGGATGGTAGGAGGTGTCCCTGCCCATGGCAGGGGTTGGAAATGAGGATCTTTAAGGTCCTGGATTGACTCTTCCAAATCCAGCATCTTGTTTGTCTCCTGAAATTCCCAGTCAGGAATTCAGATGAGTTACCCTGCCAAAAATACAAAACAGGGAAATTCTTCCTGACTGGAACACACTGCGATCCCTGACTCGGTTCCCCACACAGGATTTAGCTGGAATCTCCATCAGGAGATGCTTTGGATGACTGAAGAGAAGATCCTGGACCCTTCATTTCCCCTTCATTGCTTCAGCCCTGGTCCCAGGCTGGGCCAGCTGGGGGTGGGGGAAGGTGGTGGCTTCCAGCCAGGGGTTCCTGGGCTGGTCTCACCCTGCAGTGACTCCACCATGGGCAGAGGCTGCTGAGCTCCACTGAAATTCCAGAGGAAGATGAGCCAGGGAGATACCAGGAGAGGGTGACCTCTTCTAGCTGGGGGCCAAGTTGAATTTCAGAGGTTGGAGAATTTAGGAAAATGGCCCTTTTTCCCTTAAAAAATCTCTCAAAGTCCATCAGAAGTTGTATGTTTAAGAGAATTTCATACCCTGTCCACCCACGTTGCCGTCCCCTCCTCGCAAGCTCTGTGTGGAATTCCTCTCTGCTTAATCCACATCTGTGTGATAGGGATTTTAATGAGTAATGCAGAATTAAATTGCAAGTGGCACTAAAAGCATGATTTGCTCCTCTCTGAGCTGGTTGTTGCTGCTCTCCCCTCAGGACCATCGTGCAGTCGGATGAGAAGCTGGTGATCAGCGCATCCTGGGCCAAGGACGACGATATCAGCAGGCTCCTGAAATCCCTGCCCAACTGGAGCAACATGGCCCAGCCCAAGCAGCTGAGGCCCAAGAGAGAGGAGGAGGAAGATTTTATAAGGTAAAATATTGTGGGGAGTTGTGAAAGGGTTTCAAGGAGAGCAGCAGCAAAAAGTGGGAACAAATTTACGGTGTTTTTGTAGCTGTAACAACTCCAGGTGTGAGAGAGCTGTGGAGTCATTTGGGAAATGGGAAAGACTTTGGAGATCATCGAGTCCAAACATCCCCACCACTGCCCCATGTCCCCAGGTGCCACATCCACACAGCTTTGCAATCCCTCCATGCATGGGGACTCCACCCCTGCCCTGGGCAGCCTTTTTGGGAATGAAGTTTTCCCAATATCCAACCAAAACTTTCCCTGGTGCAATTTCTGCTCACTGTGTTGTTCAAACAAAGCTTTTTGGAGCATTGTCCTTGTGGTCCAAGTCAGGGAAGTGCCTGGGATTGGGGAAGGAAAGAAAGGATTGCTTTGAATCCAGGCAGATCCTTGTCCTGCTGGTTTGTGCTGCTCTGATCCCCCCCGTGATGAAGGGAGCAGCATTTTCTGACCTAATGGAGGGGCCAACTGGTTGTACTGGGAAGGAATTCCCAAAAATGATGCTGTGAAAGGAATGCCATGACCTGGTGGTGTTTCCTCTCCATCCCAGCTCCAGGAATTCACTCAGAAGACCCAAAGGAAAAATACCAGTACTTCCAGAGGGAATTCTTTTGGAGACAACTCTCTGTGCCCAAACCAGGTTGTTGCTACCTTTCCAGGGCAGATTCCTTTTCCCTGCATGCTGGGAATGGCTCAGCTCCTGTGTGATTCCACATTCCCATCCCTATTCATCACTCCCTTGATTGGCACTTGGCTGTAAAACTGGAGGAGTGGGAGAAGCTGTTGAAAATAACAAGTCTAATTTGCCCAGATTGTCATTTTCCTCCTTCCCTGCCTGGAAGCCCCATGACAGGGAGGATGCAGCCTGGAGAGGATGGGATTTGTGTGGTCACCAGAAGGGTTTGCAGCTTGGGCAGGGATTTAAAAACATCCCCAGTGGAACAGGGAGGCCACAGAGGTCTCTCTGTGCAGTCCCTGAGTTGAATTTCATGGAGTCAGTCCTCACCTGCATCTTCATCTTCACATTTATCCTTCATTTCCTTGCCTGGGAAGCCCTTCCTGGTTCTTCCTGTGATTCCTGAGCTGCCAGTGTGGGATACCAGAGCTCCAAGGGGCACTGCTGGCTGAGTGGAAATTCTTAGTGAAGCAGAAGTAGATGGCCGAGCTCAGCCTGATGCTGACAGAGCCAACATTTTGATCCTAATATGCATTTTATTCCATTTATTCCATTTTCCTGGCCATTAATTGAAGCATTTTGTGACACTGGATCAGAGGAGCTGCAGTGGAAAGCCTCTTCCACACTGAATTCCCTGGGAAAAGCTCCTGTGTCAGGACTTTTTTCAGCCCAGGCTTTAGGACAAAGATCTTTTCTTAGTATCTGCTTGCACAGAGCAACATCTGTTAAGCCCCAGTTCCTCCCAGTGCTGTGTGAGTGCTCCTGTAGCACTCATTTAAATCATAATAATTGGTCTGGGCCACATTTAGCCATTGATGGCTCAGAAACTTCCTCCAGGACGGGTGATGGTTGAATAGATCCCTCCTGAAAGCTTCAAAATAAAATTAATTGCTTGTCCAATTTTTTGTCATCCTCTTCCCATTTAAGCAGCCTTTTCCCAGCCTTTTCTCCTAACACAAAGGAACATGATTTCCTCACTGCTGCTGCTTCTTTCTCTTGGCACTGCTGATGGATTGGGAATAATTCTGCCTGGACACAGCAGTGGAGCCAAAGGGAAGTGAGTCCTGTGGGTTCCAGGGGTATGGCTGGGATGGGAGAGCTTGGGAGAGCTCATTTCATTATCACTTTAACCTTTAGGATATTTAAAACTTCAATATTTGATGTTCATGGGCTCTAATCCTTGGACAGCAGGGCAGGGTTATCCATCCCTTCCTGGAAAAAAAGGTTCAAACTTGATGAAATTTGGGAAAATGATCTTTTTTGGATATGGAATTACTCAGCAGCATCCCTTTATGAATACTGGTAAATTAAATATGCCCTAAAAGTTCACCACCAGTTTTTGTCCCATGGCATCAAAAGACATCAATGCACAGCTTTCCCTCCTTCCCATCTTTCCTGGAACTCACTTGTTTAATTAAAAAGAATCCAAACAAAAAAACCTTTGCAAGAAAGAATCCTCTGCCTATCTGTGGACAGCGATTGATTTTGTTGTCTTAACCCCGAGTGAGGAAATGTCCAAAGGCAGGGAAGGCTCCAGCAGAACTTCCCATGAATATTCCAGTGGGGTTGGGCAGCCAGAGGGACCTGCTGGAGCATTTTAGAGGAGCTTGGTGAGGGGAGGAAGGGGAGGAAAGCCCAGCCTCTGCCCCTGAATTGGTTTTTGGAGCTCTGGAGGCTGTTTGGCCCCGAGGGGAGTGTGAAACAGGCTGCCCTTATCTCTGTGGAAAGGTGATCCTGCAGCTCCTCACCCTGGCAGATTTGCTGGTGATTAACCCCAAGGATGTTCCCAGCTCTGCCTTGGACAGGGAAAATCAGTGGGAAGAGAGCTTGGATCTGGTGATGCAGAAATTCCTGGGATTTGGAGCAGCTCTGCAGTGAGTGGGGAAAAGGTGCTGTGTCCTGCAGGGAAACCACAGCTTTGGGAAGCTCAGGAGGTGTCTGGGAATTCACATTCCAGGTTGGGATGGTCACCCCTCCATGCAAATAATTCTGGTTGTAGAGCTGAGATCCAAAGCTGAGCTGTGGGGATTTTCCTCTCACCTTTGGCTCCCAACGAGCTCCTGAAGGTGGGATCAGGTTCTCCAGCTAAATTTAATGAAGCACTTAAAAAACCTCTTCCCAGCATTTCCAGGTGCCACAGGACTTTTCCTTTCAGTGCTTTTGGGTTTTTAATGACTGCAGGGAGCTCCAGCTGCCTCCTGCTGCTCGTGCTTGCTTCAGGATGCTCATCCTCACTTGCTCTGCACCAAAGGGATGGGATGTATCCAAGCAATGGAAGGATCCTGCATCAAATCATCCCAAATGGTCAGAATTACCCAACCCCAGCTGCTCATTGGGATCTCTTCCCTTGCTTTAGGATGAGCAACGGAGCTGGGAAGGGGCTGGAGCCCCAGGAGGGGCTGAGGGAGCTGGGAAGGGGCTCAGCCTGGAGCAAAGGAGGCTCAGGGGGGACCTTGTGGCTCTGCACAAGTCCCTGACAGGAGGGGGCTCAGGGGGGTCGGGCTCTGCTCCCAGGGAACAGGGACAGGAGGGGAGGGATGATTCTGCACTGCAGGGAGTTGGAAAGGCTCCAGGAGCTCTTCTCCAGAGGGTGCTTGGAGGTGATAAAGTCAGGAGGTTGGGACAAAGCTCCTGGGACAGGTCACAGCCTCAGTTTCTTCAGCTGTTTCCAAAGGGATCAGGGTGCTGCATATTCCCATTCTGTTTTAAAAGTCTGGGCAAGCCCAGGAAGTGGAACTGGGAAAGAATCCCTAAGTCCCAGAATCCCAGAATAATTTGGGTTGGAAGGGACCTCAAATCCCATCCAGTGCCACCCCTGCCATGGGCCAGGGACACCTCCCACTGTCCCAGGCTGCTCCAAGTCCCTGGGACACTTCCAGGGATCCAGGGGCAGCCACAGCTCCTCTGCCAGGACAGCCCATCCTTCTCTGCCTTGGGGTGGGGGTGATGTTCCCTTGTTCCCCCTCTCTGGGCAGCCAAGGTTTTCCTCAAAGGCTGAATCTCAGGTTGTTCCAGCTGCTCTCTGATGGGTGTTTTTGTAATGCTGGGCTTGAAGTTTTTCATTATTTGTATTCTCTTTTGCTGTCTCCCTGTTTTTCCTGCCACAGGTCCTTTCCTGAAGCCTGCAAGGGAGGCTTCTCCCTTCCTTTCCCTCTGAGCTCTCCCATTCTCAGCTTTTCTGGCTCTTCCCTTGTTTCTTTCTCTAGGTAGGATAAAAGATCTCCCTCTCCAATCCCTCAGGCTCTATTTATTATATCCACAATACTTTTAAGGGGTGAAAGGATGGGTTTGTAAGATTGGCAGTGAACTGGAGCCCTTTATTCCCTCTGGGAACACTTTTTTTTCCCCATCCTGGGATTAGAAATCTAAGTTTTCCGTAGATGGGAGTCATTTCCCTTTGATGAGAGTCTGCTCCTTTCTATGAAAGGAGTTTTTAGACCTTTTCCTACAGGAAAATGTGCCTCATCCCAAGCACAATTGATTTCCATCCTTTTACTCTCAGGAGTTTCACCTCAGAGGTGTAAAACTGAGTGAATTCCCAGATGTGCCCTCCATATCCCAGAAGTTTCCTTCTGCTTTTGCTTGTCTTGTGAAGGAAAAGGAGTTTTGGAGGATTTGGGCTCGATTTGGGGGTTATTTTTGAGGATCACATAATTTCTGGACCTGGATCCAGGAAGTACCTTCCATTTCATTAATCCTACAAATGGCATTGTTAATCTCAAAAAGATGTTTTTAAGGGAGGCTATTCTTAATTTTTTGCCTTTAATGACTCCAATTGAGCAATTGAAAACCATTTTGTGGTTAGGGGGTGTTTTTGTGGGTTTTTTTTTTTTTTCTCAGGTGCCAGAGAATTCCCACAAATCTAGGGATAAAATCTGGAAATAAAAGACAAGAAAGTGCCACTGCTGGGGTGATTTTGCTGCACTCCTTGGAGCTCTTCTGCTCAGCCGTGATTCCTCATGGTGAGCTCAGAAAAGAGCTGGTGGTAGAGATTTGCAGAGTTGAATGGAAGTGGAATTCAAATTCTTAACAAAAAGAGCAGCTAATGATGGGGAAAGTGTGCTGAGGACCAGGGGAAATGTGCCTCACTTGGAGCCTGGCAGTGAAATGCACCTGGGTTCAGCTGGGAGCTCTTGGAATTGGATGTAGGAGCTGTGTCCTGGTTTTTTCCATTCCAATGATGCCCCCAAAGTCTTGTGGAGTCTCCTCTTCTACCTGCAAAAATCAGAACATTTGTAATGGGAATACTCTTGGGATACAACTAAACATTTTCTTCATGAAGATAAGGACTGGGAAAGCTAAATCTAGATGGAAAACATGGAGTGTGGCAGAAGATCCCACCTGGAAAGAATTTTTTACAGCTTCTTTGGGTTAAACACATTTCTCTTGGTCCTTTTTTTTCACTAGGTGGGATCTCCTTGGAAGTCAAATAATTCATGGATTGATATTCCAAATCATTTATCTGTCATGATCAGCCATTGGGGTTTCACCAGGGATTTGTTTTAATGGATGTGGGGGAAAAAGAAAGGTGACTCCCTTGGAAGAGCTGATTTCCAGGGAAAGATGGAAAAGTGTTAAGTATGGAGATCCCAGGGAGACACAGGAAGCACCTCCAAAGTGTGAATTCCCTGTGGGGTGAGCCGGGCTGGGAGTTGCTTGGGATGGAGTTTGGAACTATGAGGAGTGAGGTGGAATTCCAGGACTGTAAATACCAGGAGAAGGACGACAAAGACCTTCCTGGGGCAGAGGGGATTTTCTCTGGAACTCCCTCAGGCACCACCCCCGGGATGGTCCCACAAGGGCCGGGTTGGCCATCCCTGAGGTGTAACTGAGGCCTCCTCCTGCTGTCCCTGGTGCCACCCTCCTGAGCAGGGCTTTGCTTTCCATTTCAGGGCTGCTTTTGGCAAAGAATCCGAAGTTCTGATTGGGAATTTGGGAGACAAACTGATCCCTCAGCAGGAGATCCTGCGGGACGTCAGCGACCTCAAGGCCTTGGCCAACCTGCACGAGAGCCTGGAGTGGCTTGCAGGACGCACCAAGGCAGCTTTCTCCAGCCTCTCAGCAGCCCAGAGTAAGTCATTCCTGTGGGAAACCTCTGCCTGGGGACTGGGACAGCATAAATACAGGGGTTTAGCAGGAAGGAGCACCCTTTGTTGCTGGTTTTTGTGTCAGAGGGAAGCAGAAAGCGAAGCGGCTTCGTCCCTGTTCCTCCTGAGGGGTGGGAGGGCTCCAGGAGCATCACTTCCCACTTGGAAAAGTCTGTCAGCTTTTGGAGGCAAAGGAATTTTGGAGGATTTGGCCTCGATTTGTTTTTGAGGATTTGAGGGGATCCCAGGACTCAGGGGGGATGTGGTGAGGATACAGGGAATTTCTGCAGCTTGGTTTGTGAATCTGGAAAGTGCCCAGCACTGGGGGCAGCTGAGCTCTCCTGGGAGCTGGGAATTGAAAATCAGCTCAGACTTTTTTTTTCTGGGAATTCATGAGGGAAATTTGCTGGTGCTGAATAAAATCACAGCGTTTTATCTCCATTAAATCATTGTCCCTTTTAGCAGAGCCTCGCTGGGTGATTGAAATCTCTTCCTGTGGTTTCTAACTCTGGTCTAGAGCAGGACTTTAAACTCCTCGCTCAGCCTTCCATGATCGGTTCCTTTGGATCCAGAAGGATAATTAAGGTTATACAATCAATTAACAATTAAAACCCACATTACTCCAGGTAGCTTTAATATCCTGTAACCCAGACTTTGACTTCTCAATACCTGGGTGACAACACTCACTCTGTTCTCGCTTTAGAGGAGTAAAAACAAACAACAAAATTAAACAAAACCCAGTGGGAAATGCTATCAAAGTTCAGTAGCCAAATATTTATTTAGTTACTGGGAGAGTTCTTGGGGCTGAAGATTTATGTTCTAACAGTCAGAGCTGTTAAAATGAAACATCATTTATAATTCCAGGGCTGGTTGAAACTCAGGTTTTTAAATAAATCAATATTTTCCAGATATTAAAGGGCACGAGCGTGACTTTCAGGCTTTGGAGAGGACATTCCATGCAGTGGTGAATAAACATAAAAGCACAGAGTGTAATATTTCACTTGGCAGTGTCCTCCTGACAATAAAAATTCATCTTCCTTTGTAATAACTTCATTCTGAAATGTCTGTACACAAATGTCATGAGGAGGTGGAACAAGGGGAAGAAGGGGCAGTGGCAGGAAATGACAGAGGCTCTCCTGACCTCGTACTTATAAATGAAATTTTGGTCTTTAATTGTTTCTCTCTTCTGCCTCAACAACTTGAGATTCAGTCCTGGTCCCACTCAGGGCATCATCCAAGGACCAGAATTTTTGGTGAAATGCCAGAAACTCCATAATCCAAACAATTCCATGACATGGAGGTGGTGGCCCTGGATCCTGTCCTTGTGGGAGGTCAGCAGCTTTTCCAGCAAAGCTTCCTTGGATGCAAACAGGGAATTTATAAGCACAGCTCTGAATATCCAGAAGGTGGAGCTGAGCAAGTCTGATTTTGGGAAACCCTAAAAAGAGGCATGACCTGCTGGTGGCTTTGGGGTGAGCCTGTCAAAGGCTCCTTCCCAGACATAAAAATTCAATAACCTCCAGCTGTGGATGTGCCACAGTTATCCCTCATTTAAACCCAGCCTTGCTAATGCAGAGTTTTATCAGGCTGGGCAGTCTCTGTGTTGTTCATTTTTTGGTGTTTGCTCAGCTGACAGCTCTTCCATGGCTCTTCCCTTATCTGCTCCCCTTCAGAATTGGATTTTTTATTTCCCCAACCAGTCAGATATGACAAAGTCATTTCCTTCTGCTCTTGTCTTTTGAGGGAATACAAACTTCTCTTTAACAATAACCATTTAAAGATTAAAGTTGCTGGGAGAAGATGAATTTGCTGAGGAAATCGAGTCAATTTTAAAGAGATTTTATAGGAAAATGGAAGTGGGGTTTCCCTTCCTCATCTTCTGTGCTTTGTCAGCTGCAGACAGAACACACCCTCATCCTTTTCCCTGGTGAAGCTCCAGCCTTCTGAGGTCTCCTGAATATTATAAAAAAGGAATTATTGTGCACCATGGAGGAGTTGGGACAATCTTCTTAAGATTTTGGACATTTTTAAGACCATTGCTTGCTGTGTGTAGGGAGGAGGATGAAAGATGAGCTGTTGGCTTCTGCAGTTGGAGCTGCCCTTTAAATTCAGCTGCTCTGGGCATCTCGTGACTTCAGATTGTTGTGATCACCAGGAAATGACTGACAGGCTTAAACTCCGTGTCTGCAATTGCTTTGTCATGGAATCATGGAATGGTTTGGGTGGGAAGGGACCTTAAACATCCATCCAGTGCCACCCCATCCATGGCAGGGACACCTCCCACTGTGCCAGGCTGCTCCCAGCCCCAATGGCCAGCCTGGCCTTGGGCACTGCCAGGGATCCAGGGGCAGCCCCAGCTGCTCTGGCAATTCCAGCCCAGCCCCTGCCCACCCTCCCAGCCAGCAATTCCCAATTCCCAGGATCCCAGCCAGCCCTGCCCTCTGGCACTGGGAAGCCATTCCCTGGCTCCTGGCCCTCCAGCCCTTGTCCCCACTCCCTCTGCAGCTCTCCTGGAGCCCCTTCAGGCCCTGCAAGGGGCTCGGAGCTCTCCCTGGAGCTTCTCCTCTCCAGGCTGAAAAACCCCCAGCTCTCCCAGGTGGGCTCCAGAGGGGCTCCAGCCCTGGGAGCAGCTCTGGGCTGCTCCTCTGGACTCTCTCCAGCAGCTCCAGGTCCTCCTGATGTGGGATCCCCCAGCTGGATCCAGCTCTGCAGGTGGGATCTCACCTGAGAGGGGCACAGGGGCAGAATCCCCCCCTTCCCCTGCTGCCCACGGGGGGTTCTGGCTCTCAGTGCCCATGGCCAGGGCAGGTCCAGCTCTCACCCACCAACCCCCCCAAGTCCTTCTCCCAGGGCTGCTCCTGAGCTCCTCCAGCTCAGATAAATCAGGATTGTCTTTCTCTTCTAGATGATTTATTGGAATTAAATGTTTTGTATTTGTACCGTGTGTCTACGGCTGTTCCAGCTCAGTGGCTGCTCTTCCCTCAGCTCCTTTGTGTGGAGAAATCTTTCTTTGCTCGGTGTGTCGTGTTCACCTGCTCTGTGTGGGCCTTGTCTGTGTCATCCTTGATGAGTTATAACAGCATTTTAATGCATTTTTCCAGTAGTAACTGGAAAATCAGGCACCAGCCTGAGGAAGGACCTCCTGTCCTGTCCCTGCCTTCTCCACAAAGAGAAAAGTCTCTTCAGGAACTGAGACCATTCCCCCTTTTCTTTATTCAGGCTGTGGCCACAGCAGATATTTTCTTCTGTTCACCCCAAATTCTGAGGGGGTGTGGAAGATGTTTTCACCTTTTCCTCTGCAGATGGGCAGCTGCTGGTTCAAACTGGTGGTGAACAAAGTCACCCAGATCTTGTTGGTTCAGAGGAGAAGCAGAGGAAAGGAAGGAAAAGCTCTTCTTGGGTATTTTATCTTCTTGGCCATGGCTCATGTCCACAGATCCTTTTGTCCATCCCACATCTCTTCCCCACAGAGTCCCAGTCTGGGTGAGCTACGACTTCATTCAAGAGGAGGGGAGGCAAAAATAAGGTTTGCTACCGCTTTTTCCTAAAATCCTGCATTTCTCTGCCCCTGCCTGGCTTTATCAACAATAACACCAAGCATTTGCATCTCGTTTTTCCAGCCACAGATCTTAAAATCTGCTTTTCAAAGGTTCCTGAGGGCCATTAGAGCAGCGAGCCCATCCTGGGCCACTTTGTCCCCAGAGAATGATCAGCCTCTCCTTTGCTTCCCTGAGCCTGGAATGGGCTTTGATGGCTGATCAGGAGCATCCTGCCCCACTCCAGGAATGCTGCTTTTCAAATTGCTGGTGGAGCCCCTTCGTGCCACGGGGAGCTGTCATTTCCAGTCACTTTAAGGCCCCTCCAGAGTGGTGCAAAGGGGTTTCAGCACAAATGAAAATCAGGCCCGGTGTGGAGGGGAAATTGCTGCCTTTCATTCTGCAGCCAGGCCACCCAGCAGTGCTGAGCTCAGGCAGGGCTTTGTGTTTAACCCCCTAATGAACTGAATTCAGCTCCTAAATGGGGCTCTATTTCTCTCAAGCTGCAGCTGATTTTTTTTTTTTCTCCTGTCACTGAACTTGTACCACATCTTGCTGTATTGATTGTTCACGGGGAATTGATTTTTTTTTTTAAGAGATCTATTAATAGAGAACCTTATTTAAAAGCCAGATTAAAGATGATCAACACGGGCCTGCCCTGGGGCAGGGGAAGGACTTGGTGAATGCTGTGGCTTTGTTATTGCAACAAAAGTAAATTTCTGACTGCACCAGAAAAAGCTGCCCATTTCCATCAAATGCAAACCATCTGCCATTAAATTAACAAGGAAAATCTTGAGTGCTCTGATTATTTGGTGAATATTTTCTGCTTCAATATGACTTAATCTAAATGACAGCTTTTCATTTAAGCTTCAGAAATAGTCTTATTTTCCAGTATTTCTTCTTTCCCACTGCCTGAGCAGTTGGGGCTTTTCTGGAAGAGCATAGATTCCAGCCAGCTGCCTTTCCCAGGTGCTCTGAACCTGCTTCTGTAATCATTTCCAATTTGCTGTGCCCCCAGGGATGGACCTGCCCTGGGAATGGGAATTAACCTGGCCTGGGAGCTGCTGGGTTAAACTGGTGGTGAACAAAGTCACTCAGATCTCCTTGCTTCAGAGGAGAAGCAGAGGAAAGGAAGGAAAAGCTCTTCTTGGGTATTTTATCTTCTTGGCCATGGCTCATGTCCACAGCCCTTCCTCTTGTCCATCCTGCAGCTCAGCCTGTTCCTGCTCTGGGATGCTCAGACATTCCCAATGTTCTCCACAGGCTGCTCCAAACCCCGGCGTCTCCACAGCGAGCTTGGGTGGGGTTCAAGGAAGGAATGAAGGAATGAGATCCCTGCCTGGTCTCCTGGGCTTTCCCAGCTGGGAATGCCCTTGAGCAAGGACAGGGAGCTCTGCCTCACCCAGAGTGATCTGTCAGGTCCAAACTAAACCAGGGATGATCAGCTGATAATTAATCACCATTTGTAGCTTTGATAGAACTACAAATGTGCTTGGACTTAGCAAAGCTGCAGCAAAAGCTGGGAGAGCTCAGAGCCCCTTGCAGGGCCTGAAGGGGCTCCAGGAGAGCTGCAGAGGGACTGGGGACAAGGGCTGGAGGGCCAGGAGCCAGGGAATGGCTTCCCAGTGCCAGAGGGCAGGGCTGGCTGGGATCCTGGGAATTGGGAATTGCTGGCTGGGAGGGCGGGCAGGGGCTGGGCTGGAATTGCCAGAGCAGCTGTGGCTGCCCCTGGATCCCTGGCAGTGCCCAAGGCCAGGCTGGACATTGGGGCTGGGAGCAGCCTGGCACAGTGGGAGGTGTCCCTGCCCATGGGATTGGAACTGGGGGGGTTTTAAGGTCCCTTCCCCCCCAAACCATTCCAGGATTCTACAGCCGAGAGCTCAGCACAGCAATTCAGGCAGAGAACAAGAGCCCAGCTGGGTCCCTCTTGGCTGAGCTGACTTTTGGAGGACAAAACCCCTGGAAAATTTGGGATGGTGAAGTGTTAAATGATCTTCAAGACGAGCAGGAAACTGCTGAACTCACAGGGATAAAATGCCTGGTTTGGTTTAACTGACCACGAGGAGATTTTTTGGTTTATTTTAAAATTTTGGCTAGAAAATTTCGTAGCTTAAATATGGCTCTGCTTTGCTGGAGCTCAGGGATTGAACCCACGCAGTCACCAGTCCCCTAAAAGCTCCTGTTTTCCCATCTCAGTGATCTCCCGGTGCCTTCCAGAGCCTGTTTCCCCTCTGGAATGTCTGCAGTGAAGCTTTTCCCATGGATTGCAGCCTTCCCCAGCCTCAGCCCTTCCCATCAAATATTTAATGGGATGAGGAAACGAGACGTTGTTTTCCTGGCCTGGCCGCTCATTTATGGGTTCTGGTGGGAGACAACACCGGGAATCTGGCCCGGGATCGATCCGATGCCGTGGGGTCAGCACTTAACTCACCATCATCATCATGCTAATTACTCTCGTTCCATCTTTCCTTCCTCCCACCCACCAGCCTTAAACGCAGGGGATTGTCATGTAAATAAGTGACCTAATTAGTGATGCTTTCAAACCGTTTTCCAGCCGGGGTCCCTTGTGAGTAGTGCCAGGCAATCGAGGTTTTGTGGGAATGGCTCCAAGGAGCCTGCTGGCCACTCCAGTTGGCTCATTCCATTAAAGTCCTTTTATCTCTCCTGGAGAAAATGATTCTCTGATGGCAAAGATTGAGAGCAGAAAGTCCTCCCTGATCTTCCTTGGTGTGACAGAGGTGACTCCTTGCCCTGCTCTGGAAGGGGTGAAATAATGGTCATAATTACGGGATTGGGACTTAAAAGTTACAGTCCGGGTTTGACGTCACCATTGGGTCACTCTGATCTCACCAGCACGTAAATTCCAATGGGATTTGGGGAAAATCACTCTCAAATAACCAGGAATTGTGGAGAAATCAGGCTAAGAGGCCAATCATCCTGGTGCTTATCCCTTTTTCTTTCCCATTCTTCACCCTGAATTTGAGAACTCTTCGTCATTCCCATGGATGTTCCCATTCCCACCTTCATCTCCTGGACAAGACTCGTTCATTCTTTGTCTTCCAGACCCCTGGGCTGCTCCTCTTGCTTTGCAAACCAATCTGGTAAAAACAAACAGCCCTCAAAAAACCACTTTTAGCTATAATTGTATAAAAAAATTATCCTTAAGGGTCTATTTCACTGTAATTATTTCCATTATACTTTTACTCCTGGGAGTCAGGACACTGATTAACTTCAGGAATTTTATTCTTTTCTCTTCCAATAAGTCCAAGAGATTGGGATTTAAGGTTCTTTTGGAAATACATCCCTCTCAGGCCCACAGAAATCCTGCAGTGAGATTTTGAGGGTGTTTTTTGGGGAAGGTGCTCAGTATCCTGGAGGACTCTGAGGAAAGACAGGAAAAGGGGGTGAGGTTTTGGCTTGCTGAAGATTGATGGAAGTATCTCTGGTGACCTGGGATTTTCCCTGTTTTTAAGCACAATTTGGTGAAGCACATTGGGAAACACCAAACAGGGGAAAAAAAATCCTTTCCAGAACTCAGAAGAAGATGAAAGGACTTTTTAAAATCAAGTCACTTCTGAGATAATAGAAGTCAGCTCAGGAAATCATAATTCTGAGAAGGTCAAGTTCTGGGAAAGTTACATTATAAATGACTGAAAACAGGAAAAAATAACACAGAGGAGTTTTCCCAGTTGAGGAGCAAATCCTGGACTTTTTCGGGATATCCTTCCATAGTGAAGTCAACTCTGTTCCTGACCCCATGTTAGGATCCTGCTCTTCACTCTCCCGGCACGATTTTACTTCCTTCAGTGAAAAAAAAAAAAAACAGATTTTAGGGAAAAACACCTGATCTTTGGACTTTTTTAAATTAACCAAATGGTTTTGAGTGGTTTTCAGGCCTTTTCCAGACTGCAGAGTGCTTAAAGAAAAGCGTGGATCAACCAAACCTTCCCGGGGTTGTAGGATGAGCTCGAACCTCCCCACACACTTCTGTTGCTGCTGTTTTATTTAACAGATTCCTTTCCCCTCCAACAATCCTTTTTTTCTTCCCAGGGCTGCATTTTTGCAGAAAAAAATGGAAAACAAACCACTTTTTCGAGGAGTTACTGCCTTTGGAAAAGTGCTAATTTCCTGGGGAAATTTATGCCCGGCGGCAGAGGCAGGCGAGGAGCTCCGCAGGCAGCGCTAACGAGACAATTCATTAAGTGCCGAGTGTACACACGCCGTAAAAAACATTAATTCCCCAAATGAAAAACTAATCGAGTGTTTAGGCTGCTCTTTATCACCAGTGACAGTCTGGGCTCTGCTCGTCCTTAGTGTTTACCCAGCTGATAGGGGCTGCAGCCCTTCCTTATCACCCAAGAGGTCGGGATGCTTTTCTCCAGCCTTGTCCCTTCTCCCGCACTTGGATTTTAGGGGTACAAAGGCCGTGGGAGGGTTTGCAGGGCCAGCCCTTCACTGTTGGCTTCTTGCTTTCCTTTTCCTGCTCTCTTGCTCTTTTTTCTTCCCTCTGTGTCCCTGTCAGAACCTCGAGGAGATTTGCAAGGGGAAAATCCATTCCTTGAGTTTCTTCCGACGCAGCCCGAATTTTTCTCCTAGAAAATAGAATTCATGGGTGGAACTTGGCTCGGAGATTCATTAATGAGCAGCTCTCCCTGAGCTCGTTTTCTCTTCACTTCTGTTTGTCCTATAAGTGTAACTTGGTCCCTTTGGCACCGGTGAGTGCCCTGGCCATTGATCCCAGTGAAAGGTGAATTCCCAGTAAAATGCTGGGAATTCAGACTATTCCACCCTCCCGTTTCTCCTTTGAAAGGTCCTGATCTCTGAGAGTTGTCCTTTCCTGATGTTTGTGTTGTTTGAAGGAGGATCCCAGTGTTCTCATCGCTCAGCCTGTTGTGCAGGTCAGTGTTCTCCATATCCCAGAGCTTTCCAGGGATCAGGACAAGGAGCAGGATTTGGGATTTTGCATGGGATACTCGGTGCTGTCACCACCTCCCACGCTTGGCTGCAGAGACCAGGTGGCTGCAGGAAGAGGGACAAGCTCATCCTGCATCCATCCTTGTGGGAGTGAAGGATGTGCAGAGCCACTGTCCTTGGCAGCTGCCTTTCCCTTTGGATCCATGTGAGGAAGACATCCCAAATCCAGGTGTTAGGTTGGACTGATGACCTTTAAAGCTCTCTTCTAACATTCTTTGTTCCATTCCATGATCTTGGAAGTCTTGGGAGGTATCATTCCTCTGAATGTTTTGTTTCACTGGATTTAAATTGTACAAAAGAGATCAATTTAGGTAAAAAGCAGCAACATCTGGGTGAAAATTTCAAGTATTTGTTCATATCTGAGAGGCCCAAACGTTCACACCTCAGTGAAGCACAGGGAAGATGTCAGCCCCAAAATCCAACTTCCTGAGTTCCCATCACTCTGCCGTGAATCCCATGAACTGTGGGAGAATCCAAATCCAGCTCCAGCTTTTATGGCTCATTCCAGTCCTTTCCTAGACAGCTGGAATCCCCAAACAGACCAGTTTAGGAGAGGGCAGTGACTGAGCTGTGCCTTGGAGCCACCTTTTGGTGGGGCACGGACACCTTGGTGACGTTCCTGTCCCCTCACGAGCAGCAGCTTTCCCTTGCTCAGCTGTGTCCCGGAGGACTTAACAGAGAGGTGGTTTTTAAATAGTGAAATATTTTAAAAATATTAATTTTTTCATGCTTTTTGAGTGTAGAAGTCAGAGGTTTCCTGGTAGGAATCCTGCTGAAATAAGTCCTTGGTGTTGGATCTGATGTTCACACCCGACTCCTTTAAAAAATAATCACATCTCTCATTCTCCCCAGCCTCACCCAAACCTTTTTTCCTTTAAATACCAGCTATTCTCCTTTTTGAAGGTGTTTGAGTTGTTTTGTCTCCAATGGCATTGTCTCCTCGTGGTGCTAAGAGCTGTGGGAAGGGGAGGCAGGGGAAGCCAGTCAGCTGGAATGGCAGTGATGGATAAAAAAACGCATTATCCAGGTTTTACCTGCTGGGAACTCAAGCACAGGCAGAGAAAGTGGTGCCTGAGATCCCCAGGAAAGTCTCCAGCAGAGAGAAGAGTTAACCCTGACTCTCCAAAGGCTTAGTCCAGCACCTACCCCGTGACAAATTCCCTTTTCCCTGTGTTTTTTGGAGTTACTCTTCTGCAGAGGAAGGAAGGAAGAAATTGAAATTTAAGAAGCTGTGAACTGGTCCTTCAACTCAGCAGGAGTTTCTTGCTACATCTCTTTCCCAAAGAAACTGGATTTCCCCCAGTTTTCTGCTGGATTTTCCCTCAGCAGAGCTGTAAAATGTCTCTGTGAGCCTTTCCTTTCCCCTACAAAGCAAATCAGGGAATGCTGGGCAAATCCTGAGCATTTTGGAAGTTCCTTCCTGAGGTTCAGGTGGCTGAATTTGTCTCCTTGGATTGATTTTGCTCTCTGTGCTGTTAAACCACTGGGATCTGTCAGTGGTCACTCTGCTCACACTTGAGTGGCTCCAGGGAATTGTTTAATATTCCAGAGGTCTGGCAATCCACATCCATCGATTTACAAGGCACCACCTGTCAGGAGGCACCGTGGAACTGCAGAACAACTGCAATCAGGGGTGACAAGGCCTGTGCTGAGTTTATTTTTCTCTGTTTTGCTGGAATGAAACGTTTATTTTCTTCAGAGGGAGAGCACTTGGCTGTGATTTCAGCCTGGGAGGAGAAATCCCAAACAAAACTGGGACTGTCATCCAGCAGCAGGGAAAATTCACCTCAGACAAATGAATCTGTGAAGGCTCCAGGATGATAAAGGCCAGTGGAGCAGGACATTGGCAAGGGTGTTGTGGTGGCCACGTGGGCTTGTGTTTCAGCTGGGTGGAAATGGGGGAGGAAGGAGGCAAAGGGGGAGAAAAACTGGGTGGCTGGGCAGTTTTTCCAGCATTCCAGATATTTTTTTTTCCTTTTTCCAGCATTTCAGCAGTCAGAGATCCCTCCCCCTTTCAGAGTATGGTGGGTCCACACCCACAGGAAGGCTCAGCCTTTGCCCAGGGAAGTGCCCAACTCCACAGCCAGCTCCAAAAGACATTTTTTACTCGAGGTCCTTTAATAATTTAGGCTCTGATTATTTTTTGCTGCTCCAGCTCATTTGTTGCCTTCGTGCTGCCAAGGATGATGAAGTAAAACTGTCTGCAATGAGACTTAAAGGAATGGGATTTTCTCTCCTTGGTCCTTTCTGGATGTCCAGAGAAGAAAGGAAAATTGATGGGCTCTGAAAAGCTTCCTTGGAGCTCCAAAAGCAAAAATACACAGGAGAAATTCAGATTCATCCCCCAAAATATCCCACCTGAGCCTCCTCCCTGCCAGGGGGGCCCTGAACACCCAGAAGGATTTCAGTGCTTTAGACAGGGAGGGGATTGTGCCCATCTCCCTCCTCCCCTTATCTCCACTGACAAATACAATTACAGCTTCACTTAAAGTGCTGCAAATGAATTGTGGAGAGGAGAAAAACGGCGTGAGCCTCTCCCTGCAGCAGGAATGAGCTGACTCCTGCTTTTTGGGTGATGGCTCCATCCATCTCCAGCACTTCCAGGGTGGGATCTCCAGAGAGAGCTGGCTCTGCTAAACAGAGATGATTCCTGCACCAAGTCCATCTCCAGGAGGAGAAAAGCTTCTCAAAATGTAGGATTTGGGGCTAAAAAATGATGGTTTTCCATGCATGGTAAAGGTGGGGTTTCTTGCTTTCTGCTGTCACCAGATAAGAATCCCTAGGCCTGACCCTGGGCTGAAGTCCTTCCACCCTCCAGTGTCACTTGGAGGACAAACAGCTCTCCCCAAATCCCTCCTGAGAGTCCTGGGATAATCTGGAATTAGAGTTTGTGTAAATAAACCCCTCCCCACCCTCGCTGATAATTTTATTTTCTTTGTGGGACTGAGCTCCGTGAGCAGAGAAAGGCTGGGAGGACTCTCAGGGAGGAGGAATCTTCATTCCCACCCACCCAGGCTGGATTGTCACTCTCATTTCCCTCTTGATTCCTCTTTCACTCTCCAGGCCAGGTCATTATTTCAGCAGTATTTGCCAGGCTGTGAATTTCTCAGTGTTCCTTGGTTAAAAAAGTTCCTCTGGGAATTTGCTGTGATCTCAGGAGTTGCTGAGGGAGGTTAATCCATGGAGATAATTAATTCATGGAGATAATCCATGGAGATAATTCATGGAGATAATTCATGGAATGGTTTGGGTTGGAAGGGACCTCAAGGATCATCTCCTTCCACCCCCTACCATGGCAGGGACACCTCCCACTGCCCCAGGCTGCTCCCAGCCCCAATGCCCAGCCTGGCCTTGGGCACTGCCAGGGATCCAGGGGCAGCCACAGCTGCTCTGGGCATCAAAAATCATCTACTTCCATGTTCTGTGATTTCCACACTTCTTTAATTGTCCAATTCTCTCTTGTTTGTTCACCTCTGCTTCAATTTGTTTTGCACAAAAAGAAAAAAAATTGGGTTTTTTTCTCTCTTCACTTCGGGGTTTTTTTTATCTTTCCAGGCTGGATCTGAGGGTGTGTTGAATTTTAGGCCAATTATTTTCACTGTTTAATCCAAAGCTCAGCTCTGCCAGAGCAGGGCTGTGGCTGTACAGAAGTCACATTTCCTTAGATCACTGTCCCTCAAAATGGAATTTGATTGTCAGCAGTTCCTTGGGAATGTACAGATCCTTCCCATGCACGGTTGTGTTGGACCTGGGAAGGGTCTGGAGCCCCAGGAGCACCAGAGGGAGCTGGGAAAGGGGCTCCTCCTGGAGAAAATGATTCCATGATCCTACAAAGAGGGATGCCAGGGATGGGGAGCTCAGTGAGGGAAAGAATAATGTTGCCACATAAAGAAGCAAATACAAAACATCAGTGAATAAGGTTTGGCTGGAATTTGGATCCCAGACTTTGCCTTCCCTGTTAGAGAAGTGTTTTGAAGGAGCCAGCAAGGGTAGAAATCTTTTCTATGGCACAGGAATCTCTGCTTGAGGCCATGGGACACGGGGATTGTGGGGATGGCACTTGGAGATCCAGGGGATCCCTTTGCAATCCCATTCTTTAATTCAAGTGGAAGGTCTGCAAATCTGATTTCAGACTCTGCTGATCACCCCAGGCAGGATGTCAGCTCTAAAGTGCTGCTTGAACAAGGACTTGGACTCCGATATTTGGGATTCACTTCCTCTGGTTAGGGTGGAATGTGGGATAACAGCAGGTTCCTCTGTTATGGAGATGCTTCTGCAGCTCTGGTGGCTGCAGGGAGGAGATTCAGGGCTCAGGCCCTGGGGTAAAACACAAGGGATGGAGTTATGGAGTTGGAGCTGCTCTGGTGGCTGGGATGCAATCCCAGGAGGATTTTTAGGGAGGTCTCAGTGGGAAGGAAACGATCCATCAGCAGCTCTTGGGTGTTGCCTGTGGTTTAATTTCTTTACTGCCTAAGGAAGGCTCCTCTGAAGGGATGGGGACAGGTAAAGACTCACCTGAGGCTCATGGGGACATTGTGGTGACCAGAAAGGACCCTCTCACGTGTGGAGCTCCCAAGGAGCTCCTTCCTCCTTCCCATCAGAGCAAGATAAACTCTCCTGGATTCTGCAGCCATGGGAATTCTCACCCCAGAGCAATCTCTTCCCAGGCAAGTGTGTGCTGGTGGTTGATGGAACCCCTCAGATGCACTTGGGAGTGGAATCCATTGCAGGAGCACTTTGCCCCCTGAGACACTCCTGAATTAGGGAGGTTATTGCTCAGGAGGTGGAGGGAACACCCAGAGTTGGGATGGGAGCACACGGGGGCTGGATGGGATGGAGAATGTCCCAAATTTAACTCTTTCCTCTTGCCAGCCATGTCCCCAGGCCAGGACAGCCATGCCAGCCTGGAACACCTTCCTGCATCCGAGCAGATCCTGCAGAGCCTGAGTGAGCTGGCCAGGTCCTTCCAGGAGATGGCTGATCGCTGCCTGCTGGTGCTGCACTTGGAAGTCAGGTAAAAACCCGGAATTTGGGGATGGAGTGGGATCTTGGGAGGCTGCAGGTGAAGATCATGTCCACAGGAGACAAATAAACTTGTCCACGACAGCATCAAAGGTTGGTCCAGAACTGCTACATCACCAAATCATCGGTGGCCAAATGTGGGATGGAGGCAGGACACCAAAGGTGGAACTTCCTGGGGATGTCTGTGTCCTAAGCAAAAGAGAATTTAGGAAGAGATTCCTTCATGTGGGTGTGGTGAGATCCTAGCAGGGATTGCCCAGAGAAGCTGGGGCTGCCCCTGGATCCCTGGAAGTGTCCAAGGCCAGGCTGGAGCACCCCGGGATAGTGGGAGGTGTCCCTGCCCAGGGCAGGGGTGGCACTGGATGATCTTGCAGGTTCCCTCCAACCCAAACCACTCTGTGATTCCATGATTATGGATCAGAGACCAGGAGAAACGTGAGGTGGGGGGACTTTGTCCTTCCAAAACAATGCAGTGGTGTTTCCTGGTCTAGCAGGTGTCTCCACAGGTGTTTTTTTTATTGAAACAGGAGCTTCTCCTCCTACTTTTCCCAACAGTAACAAGAACTGGGGAACCAGCTGGATTTTTTTCCAAGGGCTGGATAATTTCATGAAGTCTCCAACTTCACTTTCAAAGATCAAAGGTAGCAAATCCCTTTCTTCAGGCTGCCAGCTGCCCACTCCAGGGCTGGGAAGACTTTTTCCCTGGAGAATTGTGTAGGCCAGGTATATTTCCATTGCTTCCCTTTGCTCTGAGGCATCAAGTAGAGGGGGATGTCAGAGATTTGATGGATCATCAGTTTGTTTTCTGGTGACACATCCCGAGCCACGCCGTGTCCCCGTGTGCAGGGGCAGAACTCTGCTGGAGTCAGTGTGGAGCTCTGGAAAAAAATCCACATTAATTCTTGTCAGCACTCCCTCATCCTGCCATCCATCATCTGCTGGGCTTGGCCGGATTTGAGGAAAAGGTGGTGGAAGTCTGGAAATGGAGCAGTTTTCCAGCTGTGCTGTAACATGAGGTGATGCCCGAGGTAACCCAGACTTGTGGGATGGGTTTCTGGCCTCTGTGGCTTCTCATCTCACTTGGGTTAAGCAAAAATCCCTAAAATGGAATTTAGGGATAAATTCTGCTGTCCTTCAGAGCAGAGCCCTGCCCAGCTCCTCCAGGGCTTCCAACAAGACCCGAGTTCAGAGCTGTGAATTCACCAAAGGGTGGAAGGGATTGAGGAGAGGTGCTGACATCAGGAAAACCCCAGCGGGGTGGGAGCTTCCCTGGATCCCTCACTCTGCATTTCCACCCACCTGCAGTGGCAGAGAACCACCCCAGTCCCTCTGGTGCCTGTTCCTAGCAGGATTCCTACACCCATTCCCTGGATCTGTGCCATTCCCAAGGTGTGCAGCACAATGGGAGTTCATCCACAGAATCCCTGTGCTTTCAGCAGGGACTCAGAGCACTTTTGGGAAGAGCTTGGGAATTTCTCCCACCTCTGGCTGCTGCAGGTGCAGCCTGAGGAGACACAGCCTGGTAGATTTGGGAATTTGACACAATTATCCCATTTCTCCTGCTTCAGAGCCCCCTGTTCCTTCCAGATGTAGGTCAGTGTTGTCCTCTCCTCTTCCAGTAGCCCTGGACATGCCCCTGAGGTCACTGAGATCCTGCTCCTTGGATTTGTATCTGCTTCCTTAGAGGAAACATTTGGCACACTCAGATCATTAAACATTCCATGGAATCACATCCTACAATCCTGGAGAGGCTGAGGTTGAAAAGGACCTTCAGGATCATCCACTGCCACCTTCCACTATCCCAGGTTGTTCCATGCCCCGCCCAGCCTGGGAATGGAAACATCTTTTGTTGGAATAACTGTGAAATTTTAGACTACTTCATGTCTGTTACAGGCTTTTCTTATTTCAAAAATAATATATAAAATTATATAGAAGAAGCTTTTCCTCTGGGAATTGCCCTAAATTGGACTTGATTGTTTTCCAGGGAATATGAAAGCCTGGACATCTCACTCACAGCTTTGGGCCACTCTGGGGTGAACTTCCTGTCTCCATGTGCTGATCCTGAGATGCCCCAAATGCCAGGGATTCTCCCCCAGGCTTTGATTTGTCCCACTGGCAGTTGAATTTCAGAGTCATGGAATCATTTAGGTTGGAAAAGACCTTTAAGGTCATGAGGTCCAACCATTCCCAGCACTTCCAAGCCATGTCCCCAAGTGCCACATCTGCATGGCTTGGAAATCCCTCCAGGGATGGGGACTCCAGCCCTGCCCTGGGCAGCCTGTGCAGGGCTGGACAGCCCTTTCCATGAAGGAATTTTCCCCTAAAATCCAATCTAAACCTCTCCTGGTGGAAGTAGAACCCAACCCTGTTCCCACTGAGTGATGACAAAAGTAGAAGGATGGAATTTTCCCATTCTGCTATGGAATTTTCTGGACACAGCACTTTCCTCTCTGGCTTTGAGAGAAAAGACTTAATTACAGTTTCTTGCAGAGTCCTAACAGGGAATTTGACTGCATGGAATTCCTCCTTCCATGGAGGGATGATGGCTGGGCACGTTGGTGAACAGGAGAGAGTTGCAATAGTGTGAAATGCTTGGGAATAGGCACAATCTTGGAATTTTAATGATCATTCCAATACCCCTGGCTCACTCATTCTGCCACTTATCACTGTTAGGAGGTTTTCGTGGAAGGAGTTCCTGTTAGAGCTTTGGTATCAGATGGGAAGTTGGGGAATCCTGGGAAAATTCAGCGGGATGATGGAGGTCAGATCTGTTGGATCTGTCTCTGAAGATGGACAACGCCAAGAGGAGGATGCCTTTAACACAGACATCATCACCCATCTCCCAAAGTTATTGTTACCAGCTTAAGGCAGGAAAAAACCACTTTACACCCCACAAATATTTCAAAAGGGAGGTTGTTGCATGGTGGTGTTTCTCCCTCACAGGGTTCACTGTTTCCACTACCTGATCCCTCTGGCCAAACAAGGCAATTATGCCATCGTGGCCAACGTGGAGAGCATGGACTACGATCCCCTGGTGGTGCGGCTCAACAAGGACATCAGCGCCATCGAGGAGGCCATGAGTGCCAGCCTGCAGCAGCACAAGTTCCAGTACATCTTCGAAGGTCAGGCACTCCCCAGCCTTCCTTAATAAAGGGATTTTTGTTCTCATCCCAAAGCTCCGCGGGATTCCTCTCGGGGATAATGCAGGCTGAGGTGCTGGTGTCACCTACAGAACGTTCATGAGTGAGAACCACGTGGGGTTTGACAGGCTGGGAGAGCTGGGAATGTTCCCTTGGAGAGGAGAAGCTCCAGGCAGAGCTCAGAGCCCCTTGCAGGGCCTGAAGGGGCTCCAGGAGAGCTGCAGAGGGACTGGGGACAAGGGCTGGAGGGCCAGGAGCCAGGGAATGGCTTCCCAGTGCCAGAGGGCAGGGCTGGCTGGGATCCTGGGAATTGGGAATTGCTGGCTGGGAGGGTGGGCAGGGGCTGGGCTGGAATTGCCAGAGCAGCTGTGGCTGCCCCTGGATCCCTGGCAGTGCCCAAGGCCAGGCTGGCCATTGGGGCTGGGAGCAGCCTGGCACAGTGGGAGGGGTCCCTGCCCATGGCGGGGCTGGCACTGGATGGATGTTGAGGGTCCCTTCCAACCCAAACCATGCTGGGATTCTGGGATTCCCTGTTTATTCAATAAGAGGGAAGTGGCTCCACACAGAGCCACGGGGACCATTCACATCCTGTTGAAGTTTAAATTCGTACTCATGGTCCTTGTTAATCACAGGCACCTCTTAAGCCCAGGTCTGAGATTTACACATACCCCACACTCACCGCCTGTTTATGAACATAAATCCTTAATTTAGACTTTTAATTGGCCTCTGGGCTTGCCCAGTCCAATGCAGTGTAAACCAGGCTGGGTTTTTGCTATTTGTGACACAAGTGGATGCCTCATTTTGGAGGGGGTGGCCGTGTCCTTTAGCCCCCAGCCATGTCCTTCTGACATCCTTCAGACACAGGAAACTGTTCAAGGCTGATCAGAGAGGGGTTGTGCATTGAAATGCAGCTCATTCCTGCTCCTGGAGACTGAATTTACCAGGGAAAACACCACCCTGGATAACAGATTAAAATCCTGTGGTTTTATAGGAGCCACAGTGATCCATTGCTCTGCCCAGACAGGGAAGGGACATTATGTTCCTAAATCAGTGGTTGGGATAACACAGCTCAGAGGTTTGGGGCAGTTTTGTGTTTTTACTAAAGAAGGGAACAGGGAGGAAAGTCCTAAACTGCACCATGAAGATTTCTGAGGGTGTCCAGGTAAAATCCATTTATCCCTTGATCCAGCCCACATGCAGCACATAACAGTGCTCATTTGGGGGTTTTACCATGAATTATCAGCACTAAATCTCTTCCCTCTTGCAGGTTTGGGCCACCTCATCTCCTGCATCCTCATCAACGGCGCCCACTACTTCAAGCGCATCAGCGAGTCCGGCATCAAGAAGATGTGCAGGAACATCTTCATCCTGCAGCAGAACCTGACCAACATCACCATGTCCCGTGAGGCCGACCTGGACTTTGCCAGGTGAGCAGAAACCTCAGCGTTTGTTTGTTTGTTTGTCCCTCTTTTGGTGTCCACAGGAGCAGAGGTGGCTCCTTCCAAAAGTCTCACGTGGCTGGGGGGGTGTCGAGTTCAACACACAGTGGCAATTTTTTGCTTCTCTTTGGTTGAGCAACATTCAGAGGGACATAAAACCATAGAATCCAGGGGTTGTTAAGGTCAGGAAAGATCTCCAAGGTCGTCAAGTCCAGCTGTGGATCTGCTGAAGTTGGTGTGAGGTCCCACCAAAGTGTCTGCACTTGGTGCTTCCTTGGGGCTTCTCCAAGACCAAAACCCAGGCAAGAAAAAGCTTCCAGAGGTTACCAGTGGATGAAACTGGGGCTTGGATTTATTCCCAGGTAAGAAATCTTTTGGTTTGTTGAAGACTCGGGGTCACCAGATCCAGGTTGGCTTGAAGGGACATCTTAATCAAATTCTGTTACCTTGAAATAGCAGTAAGAGCAAAATAAACCCAACACTGGGTGGGGGAGACCCCCTGCAGACTCCTCCCATTTTGGGATTTAGTCACTCATGGAGGATTGAGGAATGAGCAGATGGGTGAAGGCAAACCCTGAGCGGTGGTTTTGGCACCTGCACTCAGGGCTGGCTACAGGGAGCTCCTCAGGTGATGCTCTGTGGCAGCAGCTGGGTCAGGAGGGGACAGCTGAGCCCAGGAACAGCCAAAGGAAAGGTCTGGAACATGGAAATGAAGGAATGGGGGCAGATGAGAGAGGTTTGTGTGACACTTCCCAACACTGGGAAAAGTTGGTGCCATCATTTGGCTGCTGCTTTGGAGGCTGAATTAGGAGGGAAGTTTGGATTCCCATGGATGAGGAGTGTGACTGAGTGCCTCATTTATTTGGGATCTCACCTGGGGAATGAGCATTATTGAATTGATTTCTTCCTATCAGCGTTGGCATGAGGAAGTTGTGAATGCTGAGGCCTGCAGGAGGTGGAGGGAGAAAGATGAATTAGTGATTCTCCAAGGAATAAACTTCCCAAATTCAATCTTGTCTTTCTTAAATAACCACCCTGTGGTGAAGAAATTTTTCTAATATCCAACCTGAACTTTCTTTGGCACCACTTGAGGCCATTTCCATGTGTCCTGTCCCTTATTCCTTGGGGGAAGAGTCTGATCCTCACCCTCCCACAGCAGCTTTGTGCAGATTTCTTCCCATCAAATCCATCCAGCAACATTTCTTTGCAGCTTTCACGACTGCATCACGTCCCTCTTTTCTTTTGGGGCGTAATTCCATGCTCTGAGGAGTCTGTTTGATTCTTTAGTTCTTCAGATGACTCCTGAATGTTTAAATGTTTATTATCCAGATTCTCCTTTTACATAAACAAGGCTCTGGTGCTTCCAAGCCCTGCCCTGCTCACCTGAATTCACAATCACCTGAGCAAGTTCCTCACGTCACCCCAGGGGCTCCCCATACCCAGGTCTACTCAAACTGTTAAATAAACATAATAGCTCCCCTGCAGAGAGCATAAAACAACATCAGGCTGGGATAAAAGTGATTTGTACCTCTGTGATAGGGCTCAGGCAGGAATCTGTAACTGCTCTGTGCTGTGGTGAGCTTTCAGTTTTGCCTTTTTCAAGACAAAGTGGTTTTTTCATGTACAGGAGCAGTGGCAGAGCTGGTGGAGAAATCCTCACTCCCCTGCTCTTCCTTCCCCCTGCACCTCCTGGGATAAATTCCTTCCCTGCCTCACTTCCCCAGGGACTTGGGGGATCATGAGTGGGACAGGAGAGTCCTAACCCTGCTTGGATATTTCTGTGTCCTTGACACCGAGGGTTCAAGGAGCAATTAGCCTCAATTAACAATCAGTGCATCACTCTGCACACAGCCCCTCTCCATACATTAAATCTGAATTCTGGAACAGGTCCCTTTTCTCAAAGTAAACCTGTTTGAAATCAGATGTGCTGCAGTTTGTCAGAAAGACCAGACCAGTTGAGAAAGGACCAGAAGTCCTTTAAGATTTTTCTGGATGTTGTGCTTTGGGTTTTGCTTTTAGTTTTCCCTTCTGATATGGTCTTCAAGGCTTTTTAGGGGCCTCAGAGAGCACTGGGCATCCCTTTTCTCTTGTGCTCAGAGACTTGAGGCAGAAATCCCAACCAGGGAAGCTGGAAGGGGAAGCCCTTTCTCCTCTGAGGCCAAAATCACGTGGAGGATTTACAGCAAACAGGTAACTCCCGTTGGTCCTGATGAGGCTCTTGCTGTTTAAAGCCCATTTTTCCAAAGCTCTGTAACCTGCAGGTGACAACAGCAGCATTTGCTGTTTTGGGAGCAGTCCCATGGCAAGGGGAAAATGTGTTTTAAAGGAGCTTTGCCTGAGGATTCTTAGTTGAAGGCAGGGAAAGTCTGAGCAGAGCATCACAGAGCGGAGCTGGGAGCACATTTCCATTGAAAAAAATTCAGTGGCCAAGTGGTGTGAGGAGTTTTTTCCACCAGAATAAAGGGTGAAACAGGCTGGTCCTGGCTGCTGAGGTGTCACAAAGGATTTGTAGCATTTGCTAAATTTCTTACAGATATTAATAGGTTTTTCACTCCTGTGTGTGTTCAGTATCTAGGGCAGCAGAAATGCAGGAGGTTGTAGGGGTTCCACTACTTTATTAAGGAAAAAGCAGGATTTTCTCTCTGGGTAATATCCATGCAAAGTCTGGGACTGAGCGTGACTTCCAAACACCTCCAAATTTCCAAAGTTTCACACCCAGAATTAGATTTATGGCATGAGAGGGATAAAAGCTTCAAATACGAATTCCTATTCAGGTCTTTTCCCTTGTGTCTTCTTTCCTCCTCTCCCTCTATCCCCACCCGAAATTCTCTTGGATTTTATGAAGATTTCATCAGAAGTAGTCACAAAGAGTGAGGATTCTGCTTCAGACTTACCCTTCAATAAAATATCATTGAAAAAAGTGGCTCTCTGAGTCATACAAGTGTTCAAATTGAGTGTTCTGGAGAGTGAATCGTGGTGGTTGCAAAGGGAAGGGAGAGAGCAGGGACAAAATGGGAACATTTTCTCTAACAAGTGTCACTGTGACCTCAGCAATGGAGGCTTCTGAGCAGTGCTGTCGTTGTCCCTGGGTCTCAGTGTCCTCCCTGCCTTAGGTGGGGGCAGCACAGGGATCCTCAGGTGTCCCCACACCTGGGAATCAGTTGGAGCTTTCCCTGTGCTGCCATTCCAGTTGTTCCCGTGGCCACCCCTCCTGCAGGGACCAGGAATTTTTCTTGCTGTTGAAGACGTTTCCAGGGATATTGAGTGGGACATTACCAGGGATATTGAGTGGGACATTACCAGGGATATTTGCTGTTCCTGTAGCAGATGTGGCACCTCGTTGTCACTGCTGGTGTTTCCCCACCGCTCCAGAGAAATTCCTGGGGAAATGGGGTGGGGAGAAGCCATGAGAGCTCCACTTGTTCCTGGCGGAGCCAGGAATGAACTCAAATCATGGAGTCACAGGATCACTGAGGTTGGAAAAGATTTCCAGGACCACTGAGTCCAAACAGTGCCCAATGCCCACCTTGTCCCCAGAGCACTGAGTTCCACCTCCAGGAATTCCTTGGACACCTCCAGGGATGGAGACTCCAAACCTCCCTGGGCAGCCCCTTCCAATGTTTTACAACCTTTTCCATGAAGGAATTTTCCCTAAAATCCACCCTGCCCCTCCCCTGGCCCTGAGGCCGTTCCCTCTCCTCCTGTCCCTGTTCCCTGGGAGCAGAGCCCGACCCCCCTGAGCCCCCTCCTGTCAGGGACTTGTGCAGAGCCACAAGGTCCCCCCTGAGCCTCCTTTGCTCCAGGCTGAGCCCCTTCCCAGCTCCCTCAGCCCCTCCTGGAGCTCCAGCCCCTCCCCAGCTCCGTTCCCTGCCCTGGACACGCTCCAGCCCCTCGATGGGTCTGGGGAACACTCACGTTACTCAAAACCCATCTTTATTCCAAGGCCAGGTTGGCCGGGGCTTGGAGCAGCCTGGGACAGTGAGAGGTGTCCCTGCCCATGGCAGGGGTGGCACTGGATGATCCTTAAAATCCCTTCTCACCCCAAGCATTCCATGATTCCGTGACCCTGTGAAAGTTTAGGATGGAGGACACCGCTGGAGCTTGAGCTTTTGTCAAACCTGCATCAAACTCTGCATCACTGCAGGGTTGGATCCCAGGGCTGGAGTGCTAGGTTTGGATCTTCAGCACTCCGGGCTCCCCTCCTGCCCTGGCTGCTGGGCAGGGCAGTTTTTTCTTGGATTATTCCCAGATTTCTGCTGTTCCCCGCTGCACAAGGCTTTCCCAGGCAGGAGGAATCAGCAAGGACCTGCTGCCATCTACTGGGAGCTGCCGAGGGCAAGGAAAACGTTCAAACATCCCTGTGCTCTGCAGGAAGACTTTCCATTGACAAATCTTATTTCTCTGGCTGATTTTACTCTTGAGAAATACTGTGGTTGTGCCCAGGTTGCCCGAGGATGGAGCTGGTGGAGGGAATCTTCCTCTGAGAGCCATCCTTGAGCTTGATTTGTGTGTGGAGAGCATCAGGTCCAGCCAGTCCCCTTTATTTGGTGTCAGGTGTCTCTGCAGAACTCCTGAGATGCTCCTCTGCTGCCTGTGGGTGAGGGAAGTATCTCAGATGCTCTCCTTGGAGCTGCCCTCAAGTCAGGACTAAATTTGGGGTGTTTAAATCATTCAGTTTGAGTAAAACCCATATTAGCTCAATAAATAGGGCACTCTAATCCCCACACTTCATAGCCTGAATTGTGAAAGGTAAAATCCCCAAATCTTCACAGTCTGGATCCCAGGAAGTCCCTTCCCTACAGGGGATCCAGGGACAGAACAGGCTCTGGAGGAAAAGCTTGGCTCTGCTGACAGCGTGGGAAAGTTGTGTTGTCTCCATCACAGGCTGGACTCGTGTGTCTGGAGCACATCCTCATTTGGGTTTGCAGCTTTTAATTAACAAAGCTGCTTTAGTTTTCAATTAAGGACTTGCTTGCAACAAAATCTGTATTTTCTTTCCCTTTCTTTTCCGCCTTGTTTGCTCCCCCCTGTAGTTTCCGCTGAGTTTTGATCTCAGTGCAGGTTTAATTAGCTGTAATTAGTGGTTTCATTGCATTAACCAAAAATCCCGATCACAGAGGATTAAAATCCACCCCTCAGCTTGATGCCCTCCTCCTCCCCTTCCTCCTGCTGCTTCCCCAGGGGGATTTAGGGGATCAGAGGGTGCCTGTATGGCCCTTCCCTGGATGGGTGCTGCCCCTTCATCCCAAAGAGCCTCCCTGTTATGGCATCATTAAAATTCCCTGGAACAGATCGCCCATCCAGGGATTTAATTCCCACTTCAATCTGCAGCTGCCAGGAGTTTTAGGATGACTCCAGTCTGTGCCTTCGCAGCATTCCATGGAGCACTTATTGGACTGCTTTCAGTACATTTGGAATCATGGAATTGTTTAGGTTGGAAAAGCCCTCTAAAATCGAGTCCAGCCCTTCCCAGCACTGTCAAGGCCCCACCACTGCCCATGTCCCCAGGTGCCACATCCACAGGGCTTTAAATCCCTCCAGGGATGGGGACTCACCCCCTGGACAGCCCTTTTGGGGAAGGAATTTTCCCTAAAATCCACCCTGCCCCTGCCCTGTCCCTGAGGCCGTTCCCTCCCCTCCTGTCCCTGTTCCCTGGGAGCAGAGCCCGACCCCCCTGAGCCCCCTCCTGTCAGGGACTTGTGCAGAGCCACAAGGTCCCCCCTGAGCCTCCTTTGCTCCAGGCTGAGCCCCTTCCCAGCTCCCTCAGCCCCTCCTGGGGCTCCAGCCCCTTCCCAGCTCCTTTGGCCTTTTCAGGCAGGTGCCTGCTCCAGGTTTCCCAAACTTTAGGCTTTTGCAGACCCTTCACAAGCTCCTGGGAGCTGTGGAGTGGCCAAGTCCTTTGCTGAAGCTTCTCAGCTCCTCAGCACAGGATGGAGACGAGATTTCGGAAGGTGTGACTGCTCTTCTCCATGGATGTGCACAGCCCTTCTCCTTTGGGCTGCTCTCAGTTATTCCTCCCCAGGACAACCCTTGAGGCTTTACCCCCTGTAGTAACCCCAGAGTAACTGGAGTAGGGGCTAAATTAACACCGCAGTTCCTCCACCCCTGACCACACTGGGTATGGGAAGTCACAGAGCATCCTCTGTCCTTAGGAACCACTCCAAGTGGCAGAGCAAACATCTGAAAATATCAGCAGGCTCTGGAAGGCACCAGCCCTGCTCAGCCTTCCCAGTGTTGACTCAATGTTTTATTTTGATCAGGCATTTCAGTCCTTCCCCGAGGCACTTTTAATCTTCGCTCTGTAACCTTTAAAGAGAGAGGTTTCCGTGGCCTCTGCAATGATTTGGGGGGTTTTTTTGCCTGGATGGGGATGTCTGAGCTGCTCTGAGTAAAGAGATTAATTCAGTTTTCCTAAACTGGAAATGGACGGAAAAACTGAGAGGCTTCATTGACTTTTCCTCACTCGGCTCGTGATGTGTTAGAGAAACAATCAATGGGGGTGAACTTCTGAGCCAGCAGAAACCTGGCAGTCCCATTTCCAGGGAACTGGCTGGGGAAGATGGGAATAAACATTTTTAAGGAGTCTGGTTAGGCCACAGCACGTTCCTCCTTCGCCTTAAAACCATCAGGATAAATTCTCCTGGAAATGAATTACAAACAAATCCCTCATTTATCCCTGAGGTGACAGTCTTTTGCTGATATGTGCTTTCTGCAGACTAATAAGTTTTGAATGTCGGTGAGGGGGTGAGAAAAAGAAAAAAATCAAAGTAATTACTTTGTGTTCCCAAGCTCCTTACTTGAGCAGGTGCCTGTGTGTTTATCTCCCTCTGTCATGCTGCATTGCTAATGGTAATTAAAGGCAAGGGATTTTTCTTGCTGGAAGTTGTTCTTATTTTCCACTTTTTGTGATTTTGGCCTCGGTGAGGACGCTTTGCCCCCGGCCAGTTACTTGTGAACTGCTTTAACAGAAGGTCTGAGTTCAGGAGACTCCACTTGTGCAGCTGGAATGGGATCCTTTTGTTTAGGCAGGCCTGTGGAACGTGAGGTGGGCATTGGTGTTTTTTTCAGGCCAGGCTTTGGAAGCACATCCTGGAGGCCACTGTCATCTCCATGGTGGCTCTGGGAAATCATGGAGAGCTCACCAATATTTGCTTTATTTGCACAGAATTGGGGTTGTCAGTGGTGGCAGAGAAAATACGGAGCAAACCCACACGGTCCATGGTCGGGAATGGGGTCTGGATCCTTGGGAATCCCACCCAGGACACGTTGGTTGGGGCTCAGGGGGTGGGACAAGGAGTTCTGCTGGGTCCCCAGCCTTGGGGGGGACCTTCAGTTTCTCCCTACACTTCATTTTCCACAGGAAACATGGAAAATGTTTTGTTGGGAAGAGGTCACAGGGCTTCCCCCCACAGGCCCCTCAGGCTGTAGAATCTAAAGTCTGGATCAGGAGGCTAAAATTGCAGTTCCACCACGGTGTCCAGATCCTGAAAGGTTTTTCATCCCACAGAAATACAAGGAGGAGGGTCAAAGCTCATTTTTAGGTCCAGGTAAAGCCTCTGTGTGATGCATCCCCCACTCTTGAGCAGAATTTTGTGTGCACAGAGAGCAGCTTTGTTTGTGGGTTTGCTCTGAAACTCCGTAGGAACATTCCAGCAAATCCTCTTCTCTCTGTCCAATCCAAGGAGCTTCCCCTCATTCCCTGCACTTCCACAGCTTCAGGCTCTGGAAGTCACATCACACGAGGGGTTGGGCAGGAGGCACAGAGGCAGCAGCGTGCAGGGATGGAAATATGATCGAACTCCAAGTGAGGAAGAAGAGGGAATTCCATTGGTTTTCCTCAATTAAAGGGGTTTTTGCTTTAGAGCAGCAAAGAGCAGCAGCTCCCAGCACACGGAATGGGCTTCACTGGATCGTCCTCATTTGGAATCTCTTGGGTTGGAAAAGCCCTCGGAGATCGTCAAGTCCAACTCTTCACCCATCACTGCTGAGGTCACCACTGACCCCTGTCCCCAAGTGCCACATCCACATGGCTTTGAAATCCTTCCAGGGATGGGGACACCCTGGAAGGTGGAAAACCTTTTTGAGGAAGAAACCTTCCCTGATATCCAACCTAAACCTCCACTGGCACAACTTGAGGCTGTTCCTTCTTGTTTTGTCTCCATGGGGGAAGAGCCCAACCCTCAGACTGAGCTTGAGCAAACATCCAGGGCCATCTGGTGAGAACAGATCCCACTGTGAGTGTTTGGGAATGTGAGCTCCATGTCTGAGCTCTCCCATAACCTTGGATCTCCTGTTTGGGTTAGAAACTGGCTTTTTTCTCCCGTGCTTAAAGATGAACTCTGTGCTGGATCCTGCTCTGGGAGGTTCTGATGAAATTCCCAACAAACAGCTTTAAGGGAAAGGACAGATTTTTAAGAAGGGAATTTGTGTGACACACACACAAAAAGAAATGACAAAAAAATGAAAAGGAGGACCCATCAGTGTGTCACAAGCAGCCATCCCAGGCATTTGTCTGCAGCTGAGGGAAAGGTAAAGATTGGATTGTCAGCTGGAGATGCATCTCTATTGCCTGGCTCCCACCTGCAAATGGAAGCAATTAGGAAAATGGCCTACCTTTTTCACAGGAGGCAGCATCTTCCCAGCACGAGCCCCACAGCCAGACAGACGGGGACAAGGCCTGAAGGAGCAGATTGCTTTGCCCTGTCAGTCAGATCTCATTAGGACCTGCAGTGCCTCAGAGCCCGTTATCAGCTGGGGAATAACTGATAGCAGGGCTGGGTGATGGTGCTGGAGTCACTGCTTGTCACTTCTCTGGGCTCTGCAGTCAAATCTGCCACAGGTCTCTCTCTCTCTCTCTCTCTCTCTCTCTTAATTAGATGAAGCCAGGAGTGAAGCTTCCTGACCTGCTGATGCACCCTGGAAGCAGAAATGTTCCCCTTGGAAGGGGTGGGAGCGGGCAGGGAATAGCTGGGAGGGAGGAAAACATCAGTGTTGGGACACAAAGGGACAGTGAGGACATGGCCAGGTCTGGCAGCAGGGATTGCAAGGTGAGAGAAGAGAGGAGAGGAGGAGCAATGGCCCAGGGCCAGCTCCTGGTGGGATAGAGGAGGGAAAAGGGAAACTGAGGAAAGGCCAGGAATAGCAGAAGTGAGAGGACCAACAGGGCCAAGCCGTGACACAGCATTGGGGTGGGGCAGGGATGTCAGCAGGGGTAGCCCAGGAACAGCAGGGTTCCAGCTCTTTCAGTCATTCAGGGGAGGTTAAATTGGATTTAGGAACATTTTTTTCCCTCAGAAAGGGCTGCAAAGCACTGGCACAGCTGCCCAGGGCAATTGTGGAGTCCCCATCCCTGGAAGAGTTCAAAACCATGTGGATGTGGCATTTGGGGACATGAGTTAGTGGTGACTCTGGTGGTGAAATGGTTGCACTGGACATGCGAATTCAGGCAGATTGAGATACATTCCTCCATTTCCTCTACAGTTAATGACTCTTTAATCACCAAGTTCTTTAATTCATTGACTTTTGGTCTGGTTTGGAGGTTTTGGCAAACTCAGGGCTAGTGGTGAGTCCTGGTGCAAAGCCCCATGTTCAGCTGGTGAACCGAAATAATCCTAAATGATCCTAAATAGTCCTAACTAAGGATTTCTACCAGCTGCATTCTGCAACCAGGAAATTCATCCTTTACCTTCTGCTTAGGATCTGTGCCTGGGGATGTGCTGGCCATTCCAGGTGGTGGGATCTGTAAAGTTCCCAGCTATCACTTCATATCTTCAGGGTTTATTCTCCTTGGCCAGAGACGGTCCCAAAATGGTTTTTCCACCTTTCAAATGCTGAGAGCTGGAGCTGATGCTGCTGAGGGCACCTGGGGACCTTCCCTTCTCACTGGTGCTGAAGGATTGATGATTATGGGGGGAATTACCCTCGTGCCAGGGAATGTTCTCAACAGTCAGCCATCTCCTGGCTCTGGGATCTCAGAATCATGGAATGGTTTGGGTTGGAAGGGACCCTAAACTCCATCCAGTTCCATCCTCTGCCATGGTCAGGGATACCTTCCACTGTCCCAGGTTGCTTCAAGGGCCTCACCACCCTCACAATAATCCATTTCCTCTAAAATCCAAGCCAAATCTCACCTCTTTTGGTTTAAAACTTTCCTTTCATCTTGTCACTACCTCTGGACTGTGTAAAAAGTTGCTTTCCATAATTTTCAATTAATTCTCTTGAAGGACTTAAGGCTTGGGATGTAACCAAGGTTTTATGGGCTCCCTGGGGTGGGTTGGGAACAGGATGCCATTCAGCATTTTCTGACCCATTGAGGAACATCTTCCCCATCATCTTCTCCCCTCCCCTGCTCCCCTTTCCTCCCTCTCAGCTGTGCAGTAACATCTTATCTGGGGGATTCAGCCACCCCTGCAGTGTTCCCCAGGAGCTTTTCCAGGAAAGGTGTGATCCCTCCGAGTTGGATTTTGGTGTGATTGCCATAATTACCCTCTGACTTCCACCCTCGAGTGAGATGAGATGGCCCAAAAGGAGAGCTGTGATTTTTGAAGTAAAATAAATAAATAAATAAATGAACTGAGAGATGATTCTTGAAGTGCCAAGGGCGAGAGGCTTCAGGGCAGGAATGAGCACGGAATGCAGATCAGGCAACGCCGTCTATCCAAGGTGGAGCCTCTGCTGAGGCTGGCATTAAAAATTCTGACTCAAATGCGGGAAACATGGAGTAAAGGAGGTGAATTATTGATGGGGAGCAGGGATTACCATATCTGACAGATGGAGACTGTCTGAGAACATTTTGCAGAGTGGCATCTGCACCGTGCCTGATTGGCGTCCCTGAACTTTCGCACGTCAGATGTCGAATATCAACACACAAACTCTGATGGAGCAATTAAATCTGTCCTGTAATGAACCTGGGCCTTGAAGCCAGGAGAAATCCACCCGCTCAGGTAAAGTCCAAATGCCTCAATTGTTATTTCTCAGGGAGCTATTTAAATAATTCCATCCAAAGCAGTGCATTGAATACACGCACGTATGATGTCGACTTTTAGATACATTCAGGAATTTATGTGCAATGCATCATCTCTCACTCGGATTTTACTGAAGGCTGTAAAGCTCCCCCTCGTATTTTATAATTCGTGTTCCAGGCTGGAGCTCAAATAATACAGAAGAGCTCTAAAATTCAGCTGCCACCTCATGTCACAGAAGTGCATTAACACCTGAAGCTGAAATGGCTCTCTCAAGTGCACACAGAAGTCGCGGATCAGACACGGATCCCACGTTATTGTGTGGGAAAAACAAAGAGGAGAAGGAAAGAAGTGTGAATAAGAGTGAGTTTGATGCTTTGGTGGGGAACGGCTTGGACTGGGAAGAAGCAAGATGGAAAATGTGGCTTTTCCAGTAGGATTCGGTGCCTTCAGATCCTGAGTTGTTTTCCTAAGCCCAGCCCAATGTGGGAAATGGGGGAATTTTTCTGCCATCTATAAAAACTGGGGTGCTGAGGAAAGTTCAGTTTTCCTTCATGGAAAATGTGCAGATTTTGGGACTCATCAGGAAAAGACACCTTTTGCCCCTGGAGAGGGTTCAGGGCTGGAATCTGGGAGGTTACTCAGCGAGCATCGGTATTAGGAAAAATCTCTTCAGCCAAAGGGTTGCCCATGGCAGGGTTGGAGTCCCCATGCCTGGAGGGATTTAAAGCCATGTGGATGTGGCACTTGGAGACATGGTCAGTGGTGGCCCTGGCAGTGCTGGGAATGGTTGGAATGATCTTAAAGGGCTTTTCCAACCTCATTGTTTCCATGATTCCACGATTTTGTGGGATGGCTGTTGCTGGGTTGGATCCATCCCGTTGGACACACAAGGAGCCCCATAATCACAGAATGGATAAGGTTGGAGGGGACCCTGGTGGGGTCATTGATCCTTGTCACCCTCAAAGCAGCCGTTGAGAGAGCAGAGAAGTTCTGGACGTGATGTCTCCAAAGTGCCTCGGGAAATTCTCAAATGGGAACTGAGAGAGGTCAATAAATTAATAAATTACTTCAGAAAACTCCAGGTTCAGCTCTCCCAGCAGAGTCCTTTGGAGGTTTTGTGCAGTTGAAGGTGCGTTTCTGGAAGGAGATGAAAAGCAGTTCAGAGAATTGCTGTGCTTTTGATGGCTCTGATCTACTCCACCAGTCCAGAAGCAGTGCAGGGATTCTCTTCTCCCTCTGTGGGGACCGGTTTTGTTTCCAAGGAGTCACATAAAAAGTGATGAGCAAAGGGATGCAACTCCAAGGTATTCCACGAGTAAAACCTGTTTTTTCTGTGCAGTGGAGAGTGGAGATAAAAACCACATCTACAGCTGTGGGTCTCACCCTGCACCGACATTGCCTTGATAATATTTTCATTTTAAATGCTCAGATTTGTGCTGCCTGGCAAAAAAAAATATTGTAGTGAAGCTCTGTTGGCTCAAAAAGTTGGGATAATTGGAGCTAAACCCACCAGGAATGGCCAGAAGAGGCCACAGTTGTGCTGCACACGGCAGCATGGGAGCTGCTCTTTTAGGAGTGGTGGGTTTCAGTCCCTCTAAATATGATTTTTACCCTCAGAATGATAGAGAGGGAAGAGCAATTTCAATCAAAACTGCTGCAAATGAGCAGCAGCTGCCCCTAAAAACCCATGGCCTCAAACCTGGAGCTTTCCAAGCATCAGGAGAAGTGCTGAGAACTGGTGGAGTTGGGAGGAAATGTTCCTCAGGCCAGCAGGCAGCACAGAAAGCAAGGAGGAGAGGGTTGAAGCTCTTAGTCCCTCATCCAGGAGATCCACAGTTCCATGTTGAGATGTCTGCTACTCAAAATTCGGCATTGAACCCATCCTGGTTTCTTTTTGTCCCATTTCTTCTCCTTGGATGGTGGCAGTCATGTCCTTGAGGTCGTGGTGGCACTGTTGTGATGGGTCACTGGGTTGGGTTGGAGGCTGCTGGAGGGTTTTGTTTCCTCCTGGTTTGGGTAACTCCATGCCCAGCAGGTCCCTTCCCAATGTCAGCAGTTTCCTGGCTGGATTGAGGCACCAGGAGAGGAAACAAAAGGGCCATGAGGCAAGAGAATCCTAAAAAGTAAACTCTTCCATGAAAAACATCAATGGGATCAAGAAAAAATTACAACAAATTTGATTTGGTGTCAGCTTGCCCACAAAAAACTCTCCATTCCCTAATTTTGGAAGCCACCACAGCATTCAAAGTAAATGAACAAAGGTGGCCAGAAAAAACATGGAGTGGTGTTTTCAACAATTTGGGGCTGTTTGTCCAACCCCAGCCAGGGGTTCAGAGCTCTGGGAAGCACCAGGACCTGTCCACGACCTACTACAGGGCAACACTGAGTTGTGGAACCCAACCACGACCTACTACAGGGCAACACTGAGTTGTGGAACCCAACCATGACCTACTACAGGGCAACACTGAGTTGTGGAACCCAACCACGACCTACTACAGGGCAACACTGAGTTGTGGAACCCAACCATGACCTACTACAGGTTCCTGACTTGTGGAACCCAACCACAGCCTACTAGAGGCAGACATTGACTTGATGGACTCAACACAACCTACTTCAGATAGAAATGGATTTGTTGAACCCAACTACTGCCTACTACAGACAGAAACTGATTTGTTGGAATCAACCATACTTACTACAGGTAAATACTGGCTTGATGGACCTGACCACAGCCTAATACTGGAGCTGACCACAACTACTAAAGCCTTAGTGGACCTGATCACAACCTACTACAGGGAGACACTGAGTTGTTAAACCCAACTACATTCTACTACAGGCAGATACTGACTTATTGGACCTGGCCACAACCTGCTACAGGCAAACACCAGCTTGATGGACCTGACCACAGCCTACTACTGGACTTGACCACAACTACTACAACTACTACAGGCAGACACTGACCTCCTACGGGCAAACATTGACTTGATGAACCTGACCACAGCCTACTACAAGAAGACATTGACTTGTTGAACCCAACCACAACTTACTACAGGCAGATCGGACCCCAGCCATGACCTACTATAGGCAAACACTGACTCGTTGAACCCAACCATGACCTACTACAGGCAGACACTGACTTGTTGGACCCCAGCCATAACTTATTACAGGCAGACACTGACTTGTTGAACCCAACCATGACCTACTACAGGGCAACACTGAGTTGTGGAACCCAACCATGACCTACTACAGGGGAACACTGACTTGTGGAACCCAACCATGACCTACTACAGGCAGACACTGACTTGTTGGACCCAACCATGACCTACTACAGGCAGACACTGACTTGTTGGACCCAACCATGACCTACTACATGACACTGACTTGAGGGCCCTACTTGAGCTTCTGCCCCAGTTCACTGTCGTGTCCCCCTCAGGCAGATCCCATCGTGTCCTTCATTCCTCAGCAGCTCCCAACCATTGCTGGTTCATCAAAGCCCAGCTGGCATCACTGAGCACGTCCCCGATCTCGTCCAGTTCCACATCACTTGATCCTAAATAAAGCTGGGGCATTGCCACCGTAATTGTTGATCCCAAAGGGGAGCGAAAATTGTGGGATTTTTTGCTGACTGGAGCAATCTGTGCAGCACTTTCCATGGAAGTGCTGACTCCCTCTTCTTTCAGGCTACATTCATTTCCACATTCCCTCTCCTTTATGCATGAGGCAAGGGGAAAAATCCCTTAATATTCCTTGTAAACTGGCAGCTGGTATCGATAATTTTATTTTTTTTTACTATATGCAGTAAAATGCAAATGTGTGTGGCTTGTTTGCAAATGCTGGCATTAATAACTGATATTTAAACAGGCCAGATTAACACTTTTACTGATCTATTAAAAAGATTTTTTTCCAATCATTTGCACACTCAAAATCAATTTTAATACAACACGTAAATTGAATTTAATTTTTTTATATAAAATTGCATTTATCTTCCTGAGCCATTAAATTTACTATTTAATATGTACTTTCCAGCTCGCTTGGCTAGAATTTCATTGCTCTTTATCTGTATAAATTTAATTAGCCTTGATATCATCAGTATATTATAGAACTAATTAAAGATTTAGATAAGTGCTGAGGGTGCTTGTTTAATACCCTATAAAGTTCCATTTGGAGAGCAAGAATTTCCATCTTTCATTAGGATCAGCCGGTTCAGAGCTCCAAGGAGTGGCTCAGACATTGTTTTTTGAAGAATTATTTAATGGGGTTTAATGGATTTATCCTTCCTTTGAAAAGCTGTGTAATTACTGTGTCTCCCTGCACGCTGGGAGGGGGCTTGGAGTTGTTCAGGGATGGGTTTTAAGAGCTCTGTGCACGTGGAGATGCTCAGAGATCCCCATTCACAGAATCTTGGGATTGTTGAGGTTGGAAAAGTCCTCCAAGGTCCTGGAATCCAAGCTGTGCCCGATGCCCACCTTGTCACCAGCCCAGAGCCCTGAGTGCCACATCCTGGGCATCTCCAGGGATGGCCACTCCAAACCTCCCTGGGCAGCCCATTCCAATGTTTACCAACCCTTTCCATGAGGAAATTCCTGCTGATGTCCCACCTGAGCCTCCCCTGGCCCAGCCTGAGCTCGTGTTCCCAGCAGGGCAACAATGTCCAAGTGATGAACCCCGGGAGGAAGGGCAAAGGAAATAAGGAAATATTAATGAAGAAATAATAGATAACACAGATAAATATCGGGATAAAAAGGAGGAGGGAGGCCAGGGAGAGCTTTGGGAAAGGTGGTGACGTTCTGCACGTCCCTTACTCCTCCCTTTGCAAATGAACTCTGCATTTCAGAGGTGATTTCTCATCTGTGTTTGACAAAAAGCTCTGCAGTGATGCCCAACCCAGTGACAGAGCTGCACATGACACCCAAAGGTGTTGGCTGGGAGGGTTTATCCCAAAATGGCTTCATCTGTTTAAAAAGCAAGCCCCAGGTGAGCTGATTTGTATGTAGGGCTTCCTGCACTGTCCCTGTGGTTTAAACTTTAGAAGGGAGAATAATTGGAATTTCTAATGAGGTTGTCTCTAATTAGAAGGTTGCACTTGTGCCCTTTTGAATAAATACAATTGTTTTCCTTGCCTGGCTCTGTTCCTGATCAGAGCCCTGTGTGGGTGCTGAGCAAGGGGTGAGGGCTTCCCATCTCTGATTCTTTTTCCTGCCTCAGATAAATGACTTAATTTTGATTATTCTTCCAGCTTTACAAAAAACAGCCAATATTATCCTTCCATCCCTTGGTTATTTATTAAGGGCTGTGATTTGCAGGGGTGTGAAGCACCACTGCACTTCAAATTCCCTTTTATTTCCTCCTCTCATGCTTTGTTTTCTTTCCCAGCCATTCCCACCTTGGAAGGGGGTTTATGTTCTTGTGGTAGCACAGCCCCAGAGCCACCTGTGCCTCCTGCCCCAAATTCTGCCTCCTGTGGTGATGGGGCAGCTGCTTCCAAGGGGCTGTGGATGAGCACAGAGAAAATGGAGATCACAGTGATAGGAACATTTTTTGCCTCCTTTTGGGGTTTTTTTTCAGTCCATGGAATCGTGTAGGGGCTTCTTCCCCACTCCAGGCAGACAGGAGAAGTGTCCAGGTCTTGGTGTGGCATTTGAGAGGAGCTGAGGTTGACCAGAACAGCAAAACCATCTCTGATGTGAACTCCCCTGAAGCACTTTGGGTTCTCCTGGAGGCACAGAAGGAGCATTCCTGCTGTTGTCCCCAGAACTGCTCTGGGTTCACTGAAAATCAAGGAAGAAACCTGAAGTGTCAATCAGGATTTACGTTCCCCTCTGGAATGGTGTCCTGAGGGTGATGGTATTCCCTTATTTTAGGGTTGTAGCTGCAATTTAGGATGAGCAGTGGTTGGAGAGTGGAACTGGATCCATCCCTGGAAGTGGCACAGGCCAGGCTTGGGTTGTCCCAGGCTGCTTGGAGCGACCTGGGGTAGTGGGAGGTGCCCCTGCCCATGGCACGGGGTGGGAATTCGATGGTCTTTAATGTCCCTTGCCACCCAGCCCATCTGTGATTCCATGAAAGGCTGAGATGCAGCTCCCTCCCCTCCCATCCCTGGTCTCCATCTTGTTGTCAGAAGCTCTGGAGATGGAACAAGCAGCTCCCTCCCCTCTTTGCAGATTTTTTGATTTAAAATGCTGCTCGCTGACACGTGTGTGCAAACATCCCTGCAGTCTTCACGAGGTGCAGAAATTACAGTAATTGCTGCTTTACCTGGATTTCCCTTCGGTGTTCTGAGCTCTCAGAATTATCTTTGCAAGCTCTGCTGGCCGGGGCTCAGCTCTCCTGCCCCAGCCCCTGTAACCATTCTCAGCTCTTCCCCGTTCCCACCTCGAATGACTCCAAAGGGAAAAGTGTTCCATGGGATTTTCTTCTTGGTCAAGCCAGGCCTGAAAATCCATTCATTCTGCATTATTTGGCTGAAGTGATCTCATTTCTTGCTGTTATTTTCTGGGTTTTTGCGCTCGCTCTTGTCCCCCCTCTATTTAAATGTCATTGTTCCACCACGATCTGCAAATATCAAAATGGAGTGATTTTATAACCACAGTTTTGGTCTTTTTACCATCTTCAACTTCTTGCTTGTCCTATCTGGTGGTTTTCCATAAAATCAAAGGATTTGGGTTGGAAGGGACCTTAAAGATGATGGAAATTCCACCCCTGCCATGGGCAGGGACACCTCCCACTATCCCAGGGTGCTCCAACCTGGCCTTGGGCACTGCCAGGGATCCAGGGGCAGCCACAGCTTCTCTGGGAATTCCAGCCCAGCCCCTCCCCACCCTCATCATAAAATCTTCCTTCTATCCCATCTCCCTCTCCCCTCATTAAGTTTTTAACCCAATTTCCTGTAAGTGCTTCCTACTTAACCTTTGGGACTTTCCCATTAGAGCAGCAATTCCAGGTGCTGCCAAAGTGCCTCCCTAATCCCCCACAAGAGAGGGAGATAAGGGACAGGACTTAGATCTCTCCTTTTTTTGTTGTTCCCTTTGGCTAATTCAGCCCCCAGACTGGCATTCCTGCCCGGTGGTTCCTGCCCGCTGGTAGCTCCAGCAGGGATAATTAAAGTGAGGTCCTTTATTCTGAACCATCACACCCAAGGTCCTCCTCTGAAGAAGACATCAAGTCGTTCTCAGGGAAATCAGAATTTCATTTGGAATTCACCTGGCCACCTTTTGAAAACTTCTTTTTTGGGGGGGTTATAGGTGAACATTAGCATTTAAATGGAGAATGGTGTTAATGGCCCTCAGAGGAGCTGGGCTCATCCTGATTGCCTTTCCCGAGATTTTTTTTTTTTTTCACCTAAATGAGAAAGCTTCTTAATTGTTATTCTCTTCCTGCAAGAACAGAGTTCAAGAGACCATTTTTAAAATATGGATCTCTGTCTATGTGTAAGCTCAAAATGCCTCCTTGCAAAATGGGTTCCTTGTTGGCAATTTGCTGTTTTCTTTTAAAAGTGCTGCTTAAAACCCAACAAAACAAACTGGTATGGGGGTCAGGTGGCTTCTGTACTTTTGGTTTGCCCACAGGATGGGTTTTTCCTGCAGCTGGGGACCATTTCCATCCCATTAAAGGCATAGATAACCTTCCCTATCTGCTCTTAGCACAGAGCTGTTCTTCCTGTCCTGGTGGATCTTCCAGGGACAATTCCAGACAGGCAAAGGGAGCAGGGAGAGTTTGGGTTTGTATTTTTGGTTCTTAGGTTTGTCCTAAAAAAATGCCAAAAAAAATTCAAGGCAACTTTGGACTCAATCCCATTGCCAGTGGTCAGCAGAACAGGCCCTGGGTGGCTTGGTTGGGATGTGAGTTCATCATATGAAAAATGGGTTTTATTTTTTAAAAATTAACAAATCCTTGCCATCCAAACCATCAAATTTAGTTAATTACCCTCTGTGAGCAGGATATTAATGATTTGGGATACCTCAGGCAGTCCTTCACTCCTCATTCCCCAAAATATTGCCATCAGCACTGGAGCTGGATGCCAGTGGAGAGGTTTTTTAACCATCCTGAGGAGCTGAAGGCTTGGAGCAGGTTAATGCCTCCTCCCTTGTAGAGAGCAGCTGTTATTCCATAGGAACACAGGAGAGATGCTCCCTCAGAACCTGTTCCATGTTTTTGTGTGTAAAACCTCTCCAATCACATCAGCTCAACAAACCCCACCGGTGCTTTTCAGCAGAGCACAATTAAGTGGGGGCTGTGTGAGTAAACGTGGAAATAAAAGGATTTTCCTGCTGGGATGAATCCCTGGGACACTTTGTTCCCTTCAGCTGCATTCCCACAGCCCTGCAATGGGGTGGGTTGGAAGGGACCTCCAAAGTCATCCACTGGCCATGGGCAGGGACACCTCCCACCATGCCAGGCTGCTCCAAGCCCCATCCAGCCTGGCCTTGGACACTTCCAGGGATCCAGGGGCAGGGAAGTTTTGCTCCACGGCCTTCCCACAGTGCCAGAGCTCCTAAAGGAAGGAACAAGGATTAAATCTGCACAACCTGAGCCTTGGACAAGCTCAGCAGCACAGCCCCAGCTTTTCCTCCCAGCTCCTTCCTCACCTGTCCTAAATCTGGGCTGACTGACGCATCCTGCACCTCACAAATACAGGACTCATCTGTCGCTCTTTTCAGGATCAGATTATTTTTTAATTAAAAATTTCCTCTGAAATAAAAAAGGGGAGCAAGCGAGGCAGCAGGGAAGGAGCACAAGGTGTGCATTTTTAATTGGGTGCAATTAAAAACCTGCCGCTCCTGCGTGGCAGCGCCTGCGGCCAAGCCCGATTTGCATGAGTAATTATTCACTGCATTCCAGAGTCTGCTCAACTTTGCCTTCCTTGTCTTTGAAAGTATTAATAAATATTGATCAGACACTCTCCTGTTTGCCTTCGCCCAAGCAGCTCTGATGGACTCAGCCTCTGATTTTATCAAATAATGAAATATGAAAGAGGGAGTGGGATGAGCCTCTTGTTCTGTGATTTTTTATTTAAGGCTCTTCATTTTCCTTTCACGAGTGTGTTTGTCCTTGCCATTAGAAACCCTCTTCTGATTATCAAGAGGAGGCTGAGGAAAGTGAGGTGTAAAGGAGGGAGGGAATAAATAGAGGACAGGTGAGGGGAACGTGCTCCATGGAATGCCAGGAAACTGCATTGTGTTTGTAAAGTTAAGGTTTAAAACCGAGGAAAAGAATTAATAATTATCAACAGTTCAGTCTATCATCTGACAAAAAGGTTAATGAATAATTATATGGGGTTGGCATTCCTATCCTAAGAGGAAATTCAGCTTCCCAAGTTTTCTTTTGGCTTTCACGTGTGCACAGCCGAGCACGGGGAAGCCGACTGCCCCTTCCCAGGTCATCAGCAAGAGATATCTGGGGGGAGAAGAGAAGGGATCAAAGCAGGGGGGGCACTGCATGGGCTTTGAGGTCCCTTCCAACCCAAACCACCGTGGTCACCACTAAACCTCATCCCAGTGCCAATTCCAAAGCCTTTGGAACACTTCCAGGGATGGGGACCCCACCCCTGCCCTGGGCAGCTGTGCCAGGGCTGGACAAACCATTGGGGAAGAAATTTCCTTAAATATCCAACCTAAACCTCTCTTCATGCAGTTTAGGACTGCGTCCTCTCACCCTGTAATTGGTTGCCTCTGAAAAGAGACTGACTCCCTCCCACCTGGCTACCCCCTCCTTTCCAAAAATCCCTGCTTTTGGAGCCCTCATCCTCCACCCAGCAGCCTTTCCTCCCTCTCATCTCACCTTGGCTCCCTCAGCAGCCATTTGGGCCCAGCCTTTGAGGCACAGGAGCAGATTCTCAGGTCCCAGCGATGTCTTGGAGGTGACACAGGAGGTGAAAATGCAGAGCTCTGAAGGGCCAGGGCTGGGCAGGGAGGTGTGAGACCCTCCAGAGCTGCAGCTGCTGCTGTGATTTGCAGCCTGGCAGTGCTGGGTGCTCTCTGCAAAGGCACAGCCACCCCTGAGAGCCTCAAAGGCAACCACGAGAGGAACTCAGTATTTGGCTTTGCCCTGCTTGCCCTGCTCGCTGTTTTAATGCATTCAAGGAGGAGAGGAAGGGAGGGAGGTGAGAACTTTTCCTGCAGCCCCTGCTCCTGGGTTTTAAATCATTTATTCCACCTGCTCTTGTTGTCCTGCAGAAGCTGGAGGAGTCGTGCAGGGACCTCATCTTCAACTGCTGCAGCCCCTCCCTGCTTTGCTCCTCAGACAAAAAAAATGCTGAATATTTGGCTGAAACAAATCCTTGCTGTGCTGTGGTGCCTCCAGCCACACTGGGATCCTTTCACTTCTCCTTCCCTGAGACTCCTGAAGGTTGAGAGAATTTGATGTCGTTCCCCTGGAGAGGAGAAGGCTCCAGGGAGAGCTCAGAGCCCCTTGTAGGGCCTGAAGGGGCTCCAGGAGAGCTGCAGAGGGACTGGGGACAAGGCATGGAGGGCCAGGAGCCAGGGAATGGCTTCCCAGTGCCAGAGGGCAGGGCTGGCTGGGATACTGGGAATTGGGAATTGCTGGCTGGGAGGGTGGGCAGGGGCTGGGCTGGAATTGCCAGAGCAGCTGTGGCTGCCCCTGGATCCCTGGCAGTGCCCAAGGCCAGGCTGGCCATTGGGGCTTGGAGCAGCCTGGGGCAGGGGGAGGTGTCCCTGCCATGGCAGGGGTGGCACTGGATGGGCTTTAAGGTCCCTTCCAACCCAACCTATGGTGGGATTTTAGGATGATGTTCAGTAGGAAGATGTCCGGGCTTTGCTCAGCTTTCTCTGCTCCTGAAGAAAAGCAACAACTTTTGGAATTCAGCAAAAATAAAGGTCTGGACCATCCAGCAGCACAATTATCTGGGTTTTTATCCTCTTTGCAGGCAGTACTACGAGATGCTCTACAACACAGCAGACGAGCTGCTGAACCTGGTGGTGGACCAGGGTGTGAAGTACACGGAGCTGGAATACATCTACGCCCTGAACCTGCTGCACCGCAGCCAGACGGGCGTGGGCGACCAAACCACGCAGAACATGAGGCTGCAGCGGCTCAAGGAGATCATCTGTGAGCAGGCTGCCATCAAACAGGCCACCAAGGACAAGAAGATCACCACTGTGTGACCTCCTCGGCCACCCAGCTCAGCGGGGGCTGGCAGGTGGCACCTCCAAGTGGTTTGGGTTTTTTGTGTTGTTTGGGTTTGGTTTGGTTTTGGGGGTTTTTTGTTTGTTTGCTTTGGGGTTTTGGGGAGTTTTATATTGGGGTTTTTTTCTTTGTTTGCTTTGGGGTTTTGGGGAGTTTTATATTGGTTTTTTTTCTTTGTTTGCTTTGGATTTTTTTGAGTTTTGGGTTTTTTTTGTTTTGTTTTTTATTTGTTTCTTTTTTGTTTGGTTGGAGGGTTTTTTTTGGTTTTTTGTTTTGTTTTAATCAAAGGCAAAAGTGCAAATCTTCTGGGCATTGGGGTGAGGAGGGAAATACCATTTGAGATTTGGGGTTGGGGTGGTTTTGATGCGTGTCCCTGTAATGCTTCCTTCATGTTCTCCCCGCAGCGATTCCACAGCAGGAACAGCGTCCCATTGGGGGTGGGGAGGGACATTGGGCTTTGCTCTGTTGCTGCTGCTTCACCTCGAGATGTAGAGGGAGCTGTGGGGTGGAAAAAGGGAAAATCGAGCCTCAGAAGTTCAGACCACACTGAATAATCAGCACCCTGCCAGCCAAGCCCAGACCTGTTGGTCACACAGAGGGCTCTTGATGGTTTTGAGATGTTTTTTGGAGAGCTCTGCCAGTGCTCTCTCCAAGTTGGAGCCACGTGAAGTTTTCTGCCGTTTCCACTGCTGAAGGATGGAGTTGTTTATTCCTTCAGGTGCTGATCAGCCAGTTCTCCCCGTGGGAGGGACCACGGGACCATTTGTTTCCACCTCTCCTCTGTCATTATCCCAGAGCCATCTGGCGCCAGCTCCCGCAGCGCTGCGTGGAGGCAGGAGAAAATTGCCAATATAAAATAACAAAAAACCCCTTCATTCTCCTGTTCTGAATATCATCTTTGAGTTCCCCCCCCAGCTCAGAAGAGATTTTGTGGCTGTCACTTGATGCACTGGAAGGTCGGGCAGGGTTGTGTAGCTCAGCACCAATGATCAGCAAGGGCAGGAGGGCAGGTCCCAAATCCAGGGCACCATTTCTGCCCTGCCTTGACCCTATAAATCCACCTGGCAAAAGGTTCCTTATTTCTCCAAAATCAGAATATGCCACACTTGTATTTGCCAAGAAAATTGGGGACCCAGCTGGGTTTCCTGTGCTGAAAAAGGTTCTCTCTGAGCTGTAGGTGCTTTGTGTATCAACCTTGAAATTGCAGAATTAAAGGATGGTTAAAGGCTCCAGTGGTTTGGCTGGCTGTTTTTAAGAAGTGTGACTCCTGAGGTGTTAAAAAGATTCCTTTCCAGGCCCAAATTCAATGTTCTCCAAGGCTCCATCAGTGCAGAAATTATTTTCTGAGTCATTCAGTCCAACCCTCAGCTATCACACAGCAACTCAAGAGGCTTCTCAACGTCCATGTGAAAAGCAGAACCCATCACTTGTCGTTCTTAGGAACCTTTTCCTGGGTTTGTCTCCTCATTTTATTCCTAATCCCCATTTTTCTCATGTCAATAATGGCCATTTACTGCAGGAATTGCTCCCTTTCCCTGCTGGGTTTGTAGGAGGGTGGAGAATTCCGTGAGGGATGGTGATGGGATGTTCTGGGATCACAGATGGGTGCTCACCTGCTCAGACATTGCCAAGTGCTGCGGTGCAGCTCCTGCAATGCTGGATAATCCCTACCCAGACTCTGGAAAAGGGAAAAGGAGCTACTTGGTTCATGGAAAGCCCATTTCAGACCCTTGGAGGTGCAGGAGGGATGTGTGAGGAGCTCTGAACTCAGGCTGGGTGGCTGTGGGCTAATGTCAGGTTGGGTTTTATTCCCTTTGACTTTAATTTCTTCCTAATCTGAGGCTCTGTTTTGCTGATCTCAAGCTTTGCAGGCCACATTTCCCACCCACCCAGCAACTGTGCTGGGGGAGGCCAGGACACATCAGAGAAAATCCAGGAAATCTCATCTTTGGGAGGATTTTTGCTTCTAAAACAAATTATTTTAAATGTTTTTCCTCGAGCTGCCCCTCACATCTCTCCATCACCCCACAAGGTGTGAACAGAGCAGCAGTGACTCAGGCAGTCACCTGCAGCAGGTGGAGAGGGAAGAGAAGCTTTAGCAATTGAGATAATTAGACCTTATAATTAACTGGTGTCTCTCCTCAAGTGCTCAGACTCTCAGTCCTCTCCAGACCTTCAAGAGGGAAGTAAATATTCCCTGGGTATTCCAGGGATCACCCTGTGGAGAAAAGCAGGAGCAGCGTGTGGAATGTGGGAATCCAGAGCCCCAGCACCTCCCTCCAGCCCCACACTGACATTCCCTGCCCCACCTTCCTCTCCACATCCCAAGAACGTGGGACTCAGTGATCTTGGGGGTCTTTTGCAACCTTAATTCCAGGATTCCAAGAAGATGTTGCAGGAAAGAATCCTTATCCAAGAGTCCTTACTGAATATTTTTGGCTGGGAAGGAGGTTTTGGAACTGTGTTTTCCTCCCACCAGAAGTGTAACACACCACGGATGTTGGGATTTTGAAGCACGGACGTTGGGTTGTTTATCATTGAATTGCTCAGCCTGGAGAAAAGGAGGCTCAGGGGGAACCTTCTCACTCTCTACAACTCCCTTCCAAGAGGTTGTAGCCAGGTGGGATTTGGTTTGTTCTCCTCTAAGCAACAGGAAACGGCCTCAAGTTGCACCAGGGAAGGTTTAGGTTGGATAGGAGGGAAAAGATCCTCTTGCAAAGGCTCTGGCCTGAGTGTTGGTGTTTGTTTCAAATCCTCCCTCACTGACAGGAGATGGAGTGGGTGTGGGGGAGAGATTTTGGGAACATTTTTTGTTTACTGAGCTGGGCTGTGGGTAGAGACAAGCTGTTGTGGTTGGGAGTAAATAACTCCTCAGACAATCCCCTCCCTGTGTCCACACACCCTCCTCAGCATCCATCTGGAGCCACATTTCAGGGGCCAACCCTAAGGGGGTTGAAGAAGAAGATGGCTCTGACACACCAGAGGCTCCTGAGGTGCTGCCAAGTCCCCTGAGGGCACATTTGGTCACCAGGTGTCTGGAGTCCTGTCCTCTCCACAGAGGAGCCACCACCTTTTTGGGTTTGGGCTGAGTCCCACAGTCCCTTGTTGGTGCTCAGGTGTCCTCGTGGTCCTGTCCAGATTTATCAGGCTCTGGCTGTCCTGGATTTATCAGCTCTCAGGGATGGAACAGAAGCTCAAGGCTCCTGAAAGCACCAGCCCTCAGGAAACTTTTCTGCCTTCCCAGCATTGACTTCTCCTTTCTTGTTGTCTGGTTCCTATTTCTCCATCCCAGCCTGTGGAACTCAGCCCCACAGGGCATTTATCACACATTTGCAGTGGGAGATGGTTTCCCAAAGGGAAAAATCACAGGAGGGTGTTGGAAATGGTGTAAAAATCCTGGGAACCTCCTTTATCTTCAACCTGAGCTGCACAGAGTATGATGTACCCCAAATCTGCCCTGCAGGAGGGACCCAGTCCTCACCTGGGACAAGAGCACAGAACATCTCTGGTTCTGCATCCAGGGCTGGGGCCCAACAGCAGCAGGACCTGGAGCTGCTGGAGAGAGTCCAGAGAGGCCCTGGAGCTGCTCCAGGGCTGGAGCCCCTCTGGAGCCAGGCTGGGAGAGCTGGGGGTGCTCACCTGGAGAGGAGAAGCTCCAGGGAGAGCTCTGAGCCCCTTGCAGGGCCTGAAGGGGCTCCAGGAGAGCTGCAGAGGGACTGGGGACAAGGGCTGGAGGGCCAGGAGCCAGGGAATGGCTTCCCAGTGCCAGAGGGCAGGGCTGGCTGGGATCCTGGGAATTGGGAATTGCTGGCTGGGAGGGTGGGCAGGGGCTGGGCTGGAATTGCCAGAGCAGCTGTGGCTGCCCCTGGATCCCTGGCAGTGCCCAAGGCCAGGCTGGACACTGGGGCTGGGAGCAGCCTGGGGCAGTGGGAGGTGTCCCTGCCCACTGGATGGGCTTTAAGGTCCCTTCCAACCAACCCATCCTGGGATTCTGTTCCCTGCTCCAGTCTTTCCTACAAATCATTTTGCTGTCCTGACGTGACCCTGCAGGACACAACAGCTCACAGACAAAGCCTAGAGCTTCTGTTTTGTAAAGCCCCATGAAATGCTGGCAGCTGTGCCAGGAATCATTCCATGGAAGTGCTCCTTTGGTGCTTAAACAGACAAGGAAATACTTCTCCAGACCGCAAGCCTGAAATGTTTCCATGGGGGCTGTAAAAGTTCATGAGGGTTTCACAATTTCCTTTTTACAGCCTCATAATCTTTACCGGGTTTTAATTATCCCACGATTTCAAAGCCTGTGCCAGACACAATAGGAAAGGTGGAAGGAAAAGCAAATTGCTCTGGTTCCCTTCGTAGTTTGAGTGTCAGCCTCCAACACGTCCTCTCCTGAGGGTTCCTTCCCTCTTTTTATCCTCTTGATGAAGGATGATACAAACCTGCCTGGAAGATATAAATTCATATATTGGATGTGCATAGATAGGATAGGGATGGATGGATGGATGGATGGATGGATGGATGGATGGATGGATGGATGGATGGATGGATGGACGGACCTGCCAGGGATATCAAGGTGTGGCTCCCCCCCAGACTCATCACCTGCCATTCCCAGACAGCTTTGGCTGGAGAGGTTTGCTGAGGAGCCTCTGCACTGAGGCTCTCCCTTTGTCTTTTATTGCAGCAGTTTTATTTTATTAGCATGAATCATAATTGCAAATCTCCTTCTGGATGTGGTGATGGCAGTGAAGAGGAGGGCACTCAGCGAGCGGGGAAGAGGTGCCAGGAGGGAGGGAGAACTGCAGCAGTGTCAGTTCTGTTGCTCACAGACAAGCAGGGAGCTCTGTTTGCAGTGGAAAGGAGTCATTTTATGGAGCTGAGGCACAGAAAATCACACAAACACTTGCACACTGATCCTGAGGCTTTGGGGTTCATTCCCACAGTGGAACATCCTGTGATAAGCCCCGCTCACCACCGCAGACCTTGGGCACAGAGCTGCCTGAGCTCTAATTTCAGGGATTTATTACCCAAGGATTCATCCTACCACCCTGTAAATACCCAGTGACACACAGCAGTTATCTCAGGAGCATCCCGAGCCTGGCTGTGAGAGCAGAGCAGGGGATGTTGAGCCCTGAGGACTCCATGCTCCAAACATGATAAACTCCAAAGGAAGTTGAGATCCAGGGAAGTCAAACGTTGCTCTCCAGGCCACAGTCCCTGGTGGACCAGCCCTGTTCCTTCGTTCCTTTCATTCCAGGGCCTTCCACTATCCCATCCTGATCTGAGCTGGAGCTGCCCCGTGCCCTGCAGTTCAAATTTCACCTTTTGCACTGAACAGGGAGCGTGCTCAGAAATGAGGATTTCGCTTTATTTTCCATTCCTTCCTTTGCTGATTGGATCTAACCACCAAAGCCAGGAACAAAAAACCCCGGTGGCTGCAGCCAGCACGTAATCATTAAATTTGCTTTTGGATGACCTGTGTGAAATTCATCAGGAGATATTTATTGGGAAGTTCACTGCATCGGTGTTCATTATTTACTCTGTTAAGCTGAGGCACAGTGGCAATCAGGGGAGAAAACTGGACTGCTCAGGCCTTGGACTTCGGTGTTTGTAATTTCCTCTGCTGAGTTGCAGCATGAAATGTGTTTGGCACCGACAGATCCCTGCTTGGGCTGCCTCAGCTCATCCCGTGGCACCCAGGCAGTGTCGGAGAGGAGAAAGCAGGGCTGGGAAAAGGAGAGGGAAGCACAAAGCAGTCGGAATCCTGCCCCTGGTGCTGAGCACTTCCAAAGGCCTGTGGTGACTTTAATTACTATTACGGTGATTTTCCATGCCTCTGTCTGTCTGTGCTGCTGCTCTTGCTCCTGGCTCAGTCCTCTCTCCATCGCTGGGCTCTGACAAGCACAGGGAGGCTGAGCCTGAGCTGAGCAGAACCAGGACTAAGGAGAGAGAGAGAGCCGGGCCCAGGAAGGCCCCAGGGCAGGANGTGGAGTCCCCATCCCTGGAGGGATTTAAAGCCCTGTGGATGTGGCACTTGGGGACATGGGGCAGTGGTGGGGCCTTGGCAGTGCTGGGAAGGGCTGGACTCAATGACCTTTGAGGTCTTTTCCAGCAGCTCTGTGATGTCCCAAGCCACTCCTGACCCCTCATCCAAGACTCTCCACACTCCTGCAGGCTGCTGGCAGCTGTCCCCACATGAGGCCTTCTCCACATTCCAGGCAGCCACCTCTAATGGGACACAGACACTCCTGCCACCAACTCCCCCAGGGAAAATCTGGGGAAGGTTCAGCAAGAAACACAAGAAGATCAAGGGGAAATGGGTAAACCCAAGCCATGGGCTGCAGGGAACTGATTTAAGGAGCTTGGATGGGCTCCCAGCAGGAATCCCAGGAACACAACCCTGGGAAGAAGCTGAAGGGAAGGTGTCAAATAAACTCCCACCTCTGCCCCACCCCCGTGAAAGCTGGAGCTGCAAAGCTGAGTTGAATGGGATTTAAGTTGCCTGCTTTCCACCTCACTTCTCTCCCAACTCAGGAGCATTTGGAGTTTCCTCCTCCTCCTCCCCACACCCAGCTGGGTCCTTTCATTGCCTGGAGCTTCTTGGTGAGTCGCTGAGTGAGTTCCTGTGGGGCTTTTACAAGTGCAAAGGGCTGCCCATAAATCTGTTTTGCATGTGGGGCATACTGGCAAGCTGATTGTTTTTATAATTGAACAGTAAATCAATGTATTTAAGGGCAGTGCTTGCCATTAACACTCCTGAGTGTGAAGTGCTCCCTCTGCCAATAGTGGGGAGGTTTTATGAGGACAATAACTGCTGATTTACAGCTTCAGCTCTGGGGTTTGGGGTCGTTTTTAATGGTCGTTCAGTGTTTGCTGTTCCAGAGCAGGGAGGATTTGGGGATCATTTCACACCACGGCCAAGCACTGTTTGAAATTTAAAAAATTTGGGGAAACATCTCATCCATCTGTGTCCCATCAGCCAATGAGGTAACAACAGATCAATGAGTTTTCCTTCATTAGCACAGCTGGAGTCACTTCTCACCTGCCTGGGCTGCTCCATCCCCTTTAAACTTTTAGCCTGAGAAACTGAGAGCAGTGAGGGCTCTTCCAGACATAATTTGGGACGGAGTCCATCCCAAACCACTGAACTTCATTGGACCAGGAATGGTTAGACTCAGTGATCTTAGAGAGCTTTTCCAGCCTCCAGGATTCCAAAATCCTATGGGGCTGTCACTGGGTTGGAGCCCTCCCACTGCACCCACAAGGGATTTCCCTCTGACCCCTTAAAACACATTAATTACCACAGAACCGATCCCCACAGCGCTGAGCAGCACCCTCAGATGTGACCCCTTTCCACGGAGGGAAAGGACAGCTGCCAGGGAATGGCTCCTCCAACATTCCTGGCCAACCTTGCTGTCCAGGAGAACCAGATGAGCCCCAAATGAAGCAAACCAGGGGCACAGGGCAACATTCTGGAGGTGGGACCACCAAACCCTGCCAATAAATGGTGCCAGTCGGGAGCACGGAGAGGCTGGAGTTAAACTGACACCAGAGGGGGTTGACAAGGCAGAGGGAAGTGCACAAATCGTTGGCCAGGTGTGAAAAGCAGCAGGGATCCTGGAGGAAGATGGACAGAAGGCTGTCAGCCCTTTGGGATGGCCTTGCTCAGCTTTCAGAGTGCACTTTCTGGAGGAAAAAGCTCCATTTTTCCTCCTTCCTGCTGAGAAAGGAGAACACATGGATGATCCCCTTGGCCAAATGTGCTGTGCTCATCCAGGGATGTGGCACTGGAAGGAGGAGGTCTGGGGTGACATTTCCCACCACCCCAACTATTTTGTGGGTCCATCAAAATTCCTGTCACCACCAAGGCGTTTTGTTTCTGCTCCTTTTTGTCACAGCCCTGTTCAGGACCAGTCTGTCTCCAGCCCAAAATGCACAATCATTTCACTCCATCCCTCATGGAGAGGGGTCTTCAAGGAGCTGTCTCATCCCAGACCTTCCAGGCAGCCGCTCCCTGCTCTGCCAGGGCAAACAGATGGGGTGGGGGGGGACAGGGAGGGAGGACAAATGTGATCCTGAGGTTTTAATAATCCCTTCTCCTGCCTGAATCATCCCAAATCCCAGTGGAAGGGCAGGCGTTTTCCAGATGGTAGGAAATAAACTCTGGGACACGTCCATGCTGAGAACTCATTAGCCCTGCTGGCCGTGCTCCAAGCTCGGTGGCAGTCCATGTAAACTGGATTTGGACCTGCCCTTTTTTCCTCTCATCTGTTCCCAAGAAATCTCCAGGGACAAGCTGCCCAGCTCGATATTAATTTGATTACGTGTGGCCTTTGCCTCTTGGAGGGGTTGGAGCAGGGGAAGGTGCCTTCCTGCAAACCTGCAGTGTGTTAATCCCAGCACCTGGGCCGCCTTCCCAACATCCATCTGCTTCCCACTCCTTTGACTCCAATTCCATGTGGAGTCTGGGGAGTCGTGAGGGGATTTTCTGCCTTGCAGGCTGTGTAGGCACAGCAGTGGACAGGGGAGGAAGGTGTATGTTGGATACACAGGAATTTTATATTGTATTTACATGCACATGGTGGGATTCCAGCCCCCCCCAAACCACAGTGAGGGGGTTCTGCTGCTCTTGGTGGCTGCCACCACCACCTCCCCCAGGTGGCCCGGCCTCCAGAGCAATCCCAAGGGTCCAAGTCACCTCCTCCTGCCCCTGAGCCCTTGGCTGAGTGACAGGAGAGCCACAGGAGCAGCGGCAGGTCCTGGCAGGGCCGTGCTGCTGGGGGTGTTTCTGGCTCTCTGTGCAGGGTCCTCAGCCCTGCGTGGCTGCAAGATGTCAGACTCACCGAATGAAGTGAATTTGAAATTGAAACATTGAGTCCAAGTGATGCCTTTTCGGGCCTCCCAGAAACAGAGACTGGACCAGAGTAAGAGAATAAAATAGGTATTTATTGAAAGGCCTTCCAGGGACCTGCTGGGACCCACAGGATCCACAGCCAAAATGGATCCCAGGATGGACCCTGGGTCACGAGATCTTTACCCTTTTACAGGTTAGCCTAATGATGACATTTCCCCTCCATTTCCCCCCCCTTTAGTGGCTCTTTGGATTGTACTTTTTGCCTAGGACAGCCTGGGTGTCCTTGGAGTGCAGGAGAGGCTTTGCTGTGTCCACCCAGCCCGAGAGAGCAGACACTGCAGGCTACAGGGAACTTCAGAGTCACACTCCAAGCAGTAGAGGATTTCCAAAACACAAAGGTCAAAATCTTAAGGCATCAGAAGGCTCTCTGCCTTTCTGTTTCTCTCTAAAACCACACAGCTTTTCCAGAGCAGAGCTCTCCAAGCCCTCTGACCTGGCTAAAGCCAGAGGTTTCCACACCCCATCTCCTGTGGGGGTGACCCAGTTCCCTCCGGTCACAGGGAAGCAGGGGATGATGATCCTGCAGTTTGCACAAGGCAAACCCTGCAGATGTGGGCTATAAAACAGCGTGGCTTTGGGAAGGGGAACATCCTGGAGATTGTGAAAGCTTGGAACAGCCACAGCAGCACAAAAGGGAGGAAGAAATCACTGCCCTGCAGCAGCTCTGCTGCTCCCAAATTGTTCTCCCAGGTCACAACAAACCTGAAATTCTCCCAAACCCCCTTCCCAGACTGGGCTCCTCCTTCCTTTCAGGGTTTTCTGTCCTTCCTGAGCTCTCCAACCTTCCCCATCGTTGCCCATCCCTGAAGCAGCTGGAGCAGAGCCTTCTGTGCCGGGGGCTGTGGGGTGCTCAGTGCAAAAGGAATAAATCCCATTAAGGGGTTTAGCATTTATGACCAGCGAGATAATAAAAGAATGTAATTTGGGGTAGCTTTATTGCACTTATCATAATGTTTCCCTGAAGCACAGAGATAAAAGTCAGCGGGTAATGTCCATAAGCAGTTTTTATATCTTCCTCTTCATTTTTTTTTAGCAATAACCACCTCATTCGAAGACAGGCGTCAATTTACCAGCAATGGAAATTCACTGCAATAACCCCATCCCCAATATTAAATTGTTTTGCCACATGGAGATGTTCTCTCCCTGTGTTTATCTTGCAGGAACTTGTATTTGGAGACATCCTGACACATCATCTCCTCCTTTTTCCCTTTATTTTCTGCCTTTTCATTCTCATTTGACCCCATTCTGCAATGTAAGAAGAAAGGTGGATGATAGACTGAAAAACTAGAATGTCTTTAGCATTTTTACAATCTTCAGCATCTCTACTTCAGATTTGTATCAGGAGCAGATTGGTGTCTGTAAGATACACGTGATATAAAAAACAGAACAACATGCAAAGATATCTCAAAAGCTGTCATTTTGCTTTCCCCTGCTGAGACAGTCTCAACTCTCATTATTTCCCAAATATTTCCAGCTAAATGATATTGATTATTTTCCCCACCAGTTCTGAAACTGTACATTTTTCTTACAGAAAAACACCGCTTTGCCACCAGCTATGGAGCGTTAATGAGTGTTGTGACACAAAGTATAGTAACAGAGTTCTATTTCATATATATATTAAAAATTAACATTTCTAGGTCTGCTCCAGTGCAACTGGAGGCACAAAACTCACTTAAAGTCACCCCTTCAGGGGAGGAGGAGAGACAGTAATTTACTAATCCCTAACAAGAAGTGTTTTCCTTTTCAATCTTTTCACCTTGAAATCCCCCTTTTTTACTACTTTTGGCCCTCCCCAGTGGGATGGAACAATCACATCCTATAGGTGGGATTCCATGTGAGCCATGGCAACGTGAAAGCCATTTACATCCTCGGAGGTGTCAATGCTAATATGCAAATAGGGCTTAATGAGGGTCTGGGTTAATTTATGGTTGACCAAAGATGTAGAATAAACACTTTGGTCTCCCTCCCCGCACTGAGGTGGCAGTAAAGGCTCTGTCTTCGCCCGGGAAGACATCTCTTTATCTCCTTAATTTGACAGATTTATAGCGTTTATAACTTTGTCCTGCACCTCGACACGGAGCGAGGTCAATGGCTGCCTCAGGGAGGCGGACTACAACTCCCAAGGTGCTTCGCGGCCCGGGGACACGGCAATGGCGCCCTGCGCTGAGAACTACAACTCCCATGCTGCACCGCTGCAGGCCCTGCGCTCCTATTGGCTGGCGGTGCAATGGCGCCATCCCCGCCCTCAGGGGGAGCCGTTCTTTCCGTCTCCAGGCAACGAGCAAACAAATGGCGGCGGCCGGGCCTGAGGGGGGACGGGAGCGATAGCGGAGTCCTCTCCTCCTCCTCCCTCCTTATCACAGCTCATGGCGGGCGGCGAAGAGAACGGGGGGGAAGGCAGCCTCGGGGAGCGGCTTCCTCCTTCTCAGGAGCCGCCGCAGCCCCTCACTCAGGAGTTCCCCGAGGAGCAGCCCCAGCTCGGCCGCCCTCACCGCGAGGACGAGCAGGAGGAGGACGGCGAAGAGGAAGAGGAGTCAGAACGCTCAGAGGTTCAGCTCAGGGCTCCCCAGCTGCTTGGGGAGGGGTGTGTGCTTGTGAGGGAACTGCCCTTTCCCCCCTCAGTGCAGATGCGGGGGAAAGAAGGGGGAGTAAATGAGAGAACCCCTCATTTCTGCCTTGTTTAGGCTCCCTTCCATCCCCTCGGTGTCCAAGGGATTGTCTCTCTCTCCCACAGAATCCATGACATTGGAAAAAACTGTGAAGATTGTCAATTCCAGCCATTAACCCAGCACTGCCAAGTCCCCTGGCCATCTAAAACTGCGGATAAACTGGCACAAGTGTGGCCAACTAAAACCCCTCTCCTGTTCAAATTCCCCAGCCTGAGCTTCAGCAAGCCCCTGGACACAAGTGAATTTTCTCTCCCTGCCCTGTTGGGCTTTAAATCCCAATACCATGAAATATCACCTTGTAGTTTGCCTCGTGGAAATGCTCCCCCTTGCTCTAACATGTAGGTGCTATCATTTCGGTGATTACATTATTTATCTTGCTCCCTAGATTAGCAATTGTCGTGTGGCTCCTGCGAGCCTGTAGGAATTTCACAAGCCATTGGCTGATTTTCTCGTTAAGCCCACGCACTGGTTCAGCAGTGCCATCTGTCAGGCAGCCTCTTTGGCAGAGGTTTTTCCTCTCTGAAGAGCAGTGCTGGGCTGCTCATGTTGAACAAATGGAAAGGGCTCCCAATAAAGTCCATATTGGGGGGCAGCACTGGCGTTACTGCTGATTTGCTGAGATGTTCACATCCCTAATGATGCCCAAAAGATGGGCTGGAAACAAATCCCCACAGAGCAGGTGGGGATATAGAGCAGGTATTTGTTTATTGCAGCACTGGAGGTGAGGGGGCCTTTCCTCCTAACTCACCTGCCTTTGTCAAGTGCTGTGGTATATTTATACAGTACATTTTGCTTAATGTTGTTCTGGCATTACAGCAGCATCACATTAGCACCGGAACTAATTTACATTGCATGAGCTCATGGTTATTAGATAATTGTTTGCACTGCGTGTGCACTTCCCCAGTTTGGGGGGCTTCAGGGCTCTTTGGTGAAGGCTTCTAAAGTCTTCTGTGCACTTGAACTTTTCAACTTTGTCTTTGAGGCACGTGCATTTATGGTGCTCCTTGGTCCATCTGGCTTAAACTCTTTGTTTTGTGGATAATCGGCTTTGGCTTGCCAATTTCTCATTAGTACTGCACTTACCTACCTCTAAAGCTGTACACCTGCTACATTGGTTTGGGGGTTTTTTTTTTGTCTCTTCTGCATTTAAGCAGCTGGTTAACTGTATACCAGCCATTAGATTGTATAAAACATTATTAATATCAGATTATATGGGTACTGATTCAGGTTATATAAGCATCAGGTTATAGGTATAGAAGTTATGACTCAGGCTACACAAGTAAAAGCTATGATTCGGGCTATATTGATATTGTTCAGGTTATATTGATAAAAAGTCATGATTTAGGTTACATTGATATTAGGGTTCCATAGATACAACCCAAGCTATAGGAGCACTTTGTAACCTTGACTTAAGTTCTAAGTCAGCACCCATAATCAGTGAGAGCTGCCTGGCTCTACACCCTGGGAAATGGGTGCTGTGCTTTGACCCGGAGGGAAAACATTTAAAACCCCAGCAAAAACCTGAGGGACCTTCTTAAAGGACTCGAGCTGGCCCGTGGCACGTTTCTGTGTGGCTGTTGTGAGGGCAGCATTCATCATTTCCCCTAATGCCTGGTGTCAAAAGCAGTGTTGGATCAAGGACTTTTATTAAACCCTGTTCCCAGCTGAACCCCAGCAGCCTCTGGATTCTACTGAGCGTGGCATTCCCCTTCCTAAATCTCCCCTTAATCCATCCCTCCCCTTTCCTGGTGCTTTCTAGGGTCGGTTGGAGGGATTGTTGGATGAAGTCACTGCTGCTGAGGGACTCCACACCTTGGGCTACTCAGCCCCTGGGACTGAATATGTTTATCTTCACCTGACACTTCCAGTAAGTACAAGCAAAGAAAAAACCCATCAGTTTAAGGTGTTTCCCTGCACAAATATTTCCTTTTCTTAACAGCAAATAGTTGGCCTAGTGAAAAAAAATGTCATGAGAAAGATTTTTGTCCCTGCCTGCCAATGCTGTTTCATGTATGGGACTTTTTGATAAGACTCAGAGTGGAGGAGATTTTTTTTGGCTTGTTTTTTCAAGTAGTAGCAACCACAGGAAGGTTTTTCCTTATCCAGGTGTGAAAAATGTATCTTCCTGCTTCAGTCAGCTGGAGGAAAAAAGCAGAGGAATGTGTGAAACACCTGAAAAGGCTGCTTTGAGGAAGTTAAAATGGTTGTGTCTTCTCAAAGATCTCTGCTGTCCCTCCCTTTTCCTGCAGCTTTGTTTCCCTGGCGTTTTTCCTGAGTGCAGCTCTCTTTTTGTTGTTTCCAAGTCCTTCTTTTGACCTTTCCTCCTTGCTGGCTGCTCTAACATCACTTTCTTTAGATGTCACCCCACCTGGAGGGACCTCGGGGCCCCTCTCTGCTGTCTCCTGCTCCTGAGTGAGCTGAGTTTACACAACCAGTTATTAAAATTATTATTAAAATCTCCTTCCTTTTCCTTTTTCCAGGGTCGTGAGTTGAGGGACATCAACATTCTCTCTGGATACATTCACCTACAGAAAATGGAGATTTCCTCCAATAAAATTAATGGTATGGAGTAAATAACACCCCAAGTTCTTGGGTTGTGAAATCATTTCAGATGGGAAGGCACTGGAGCACGGAGCTTTAGCGTCACAAAGCCTGGCTGACATTTTAATGGTGTGAAATATTCCTGCTCCAAGAACCAGGCTTGATCTCCTCAGAAATATCCATGGCCCATTAAGACCAGCATATGTTTATCAGTGGCAACATGGATCTTAAACTCTCCATTTATTACCCCGAGATAAAATCCCAGCAAATATGTCAAGGTTGAGGTGGAGATTTGACAGAATATTTCAAGTTATGCCCAGTGTGGTTTTTCCCAGCCTTGAGTTTTCCCTCATCAAGGGTGACAAAAGGGAAAAAATTACATTTTTTACCTTTAGAAAGGTGACAAATGGAGGCTGGGATAAGCTCCGTCAGCTGCTCCTTCCCTGTGTCTCTTTTTTTAATTTAACATCAAGTGGAATAAGCTGTGGTGGGGCAACCACATCATTTCTTTGGAGTTCCTTTCACTTGAGGTGCTGGATTCCAAGAATAGCAGCACTTCTGTAAAGCAGCTCCTCTCCCTGCTCATTTTAATAAGAGTTTTTTTCCTATGGAGGCCAGATCTGAACAGAGCAGGGACTTTGCCATAGCAACCACTCATTTACTCTTCAGCTGTGGCCTAAATACTTTTCTCCACTAATTGATAACTCAGGACAGAGTGAATCTGTCATTCTAGAGGTGGGTAGAATATAAAAATATATTCTTGCTTATAGGCAAATCAATTGACATGATGAAAATTAAATGTGGAACCTGGATATTTATTCTTTGTGCTTTATAAACCATTTTTTTTCCTCTAGGAGAAGTTAATAGAGCTGATTTCTGTATTTGGGGCATCACTTTCTGAATGTGCAGCTACAAATTGATTCTTAATTGCTCTAGGATGTAATTATCCCATTTTGCCATGATGATCTCTGCATTCAGGCACAGGATTTGACATTTTGTTTCATTTCTAGATCTTTCCTGTGTCAGTCACATGCCTTACTTAATAGAGCTGAATGCTTCCAAAAATGAACTGACCACATATTTCAATTTTAAAGCACCTAAAAACCTCAGGGTAAGTCTGAAAAAAAACCAACCAAAACAAAACATTTTTAAGGTTTAAATTCAAAGAAATTTTCTGAATCTAAGTTAGATGCTGTATTTGGGCACAGGCTAAAGTCAATTTTTATTCCCCCTTCTTTCTCAGTTCACATTTTGACAGTTTTTCCAAATGTTTGGCTCTTTTATTTATGCCTTTTATTTATCTTTATATGGATATTTCTGGGTATTTGATTTATCTTTATTTATATGGATTTTATTCACGTCTTTTATTTTCTTCCACACTGAAGCCCTGCATGTGGTGGGAAGGTGGAACACACAGTGAACTCCCAGCCACAGTAAGTGCTGAAGAAATAACCCCAAACTCCTCTTTTTTGATTTTTTTTCCCCTTTAGGAAGTAGATTTTTCACACAATCGAATCCCAAAAATGCAAGATTTATCAGCATACCACTCACTCTCTAAACTCCTGCTGGATTGTATCCTTTGGGGAATCCTGAATGGGAGAAAAGTTGCTTTTTTTCTTTGCTGTTTCCTCACATAAAAACCTCTTCTCTGTATTTTCCCCTTCATGTCAGTTTTGTCCTTAGAACTGAGATTAAATTGGAATTCTGAGACTGATCTTAATTTACTTAAGCATTAAAAGTGAGCACATTTGGGCAGATTTTCTTGCTAGAGGAACACAAAAACTCCTTTTTGAGTCATGGAAGAGTGAAAGGGGTGATGTCCCACGGTCTCTGCATGGCAGAGGTAATAAATTATATTTAAAAAGGATTTTTAAATGCCAGAACTTAACAGGGAATCAGCTTGGAACACTTAAATAAAAAGGGAATTTGTTGTTTCATCTTAGACCCAGCTAATTGTGCAGGACAAGGCTGCTTTGCTGCAGAGAATTTTGAAGTAAAGGAAAACTTCCTGGAGTTTTGGAGGGAAGCACACGGAGCAAAGGTTGTTCTGCTCCCCACTTCCTCCCTCATCCCAATTTCTGGACTCAGAAACGCTTTTCTGGCAGAAACTTGCTAAACAGGAACCTGTAAATTGATTTTTCAGAGCTGTTTTTCCAAGGCTTCCCTAAAGATTCCTTCCTGGAGCTCCACGTTGCCTTGCTGCCTTCAAGTTGCATCCTGTAAGCTCCTGAACTTTTCCTTTTTTTCTTCAGGAGTGGCATCCTGATTCTGAGCTCTCTGGAAAGGAGGAGACAGCAGTAATTTTGTGTCTCTTGCCCATCAGCAGGTGATAGGAATCCAGTGCCTGTTTCATGGGGGAGCAGGAGAAGCATTTGCAGGGCATGAAGGTGACATTGTTGTCACTTGACAAAGGGTGTAGGTGACACAAATCCTGTCACAAAATGGCACCGAGCCACTCTCCTTTTTGCAATTCTAATTTTCCATCATGGAGCAAAAACCCTCCAGCAAAATGAAAAAGGGGAGGGAAAAAAAAATCAAAGATTTGTGTTGTGGGTGTGATCTGTAGGGTTTGATTTGGTTCCGTGCAGCTGCCTTGGATTCCTTCATTTGTCAGGGAAGGTGGTGCTGAGATGGGGACAAAAATGTTTTCACAGACACAAAAGAAGCTCCTGAGACAGAGGAGGATGAGGAAAGGGTTGGAAATGCAGAATTTAGAACAGCAAAGTGGCCCCAATCCGTGTCAAAGGCTCCTCACCAAAGACCTGGCAGACAGAACAATTGCATTTTTAATCCTAGAAGAAAAAAAAACCTCTCTGAAATACCCTGCAGAAGCAGAAATGTTTGGCTTGCAGTCACACTGACAGTAATTAAGCTTTTCTCACCATTTTTAAGTGAATTACGATGCAGATGATGAAGTCATTATCACTTTTTGTGTGCACACCTGACAGGTTTATGTAGGATTTATAAAGGTTTATAAAGGAATTGGCTGGGAGGAGCTGCCCAAACCAGAAAGAGACACAACTTGGACAAAAATATGTGACAGTGTAGGACAAAAACACGTGACAAAGCCTTCTATTAAATCATTAAGAGGCTGAAATTGATTGCATTATTATTCAGTGCTGCACAATTTGCTGCCTCCTGTTGATGCTGGTGGCTTAAACTGTGATTTCTCCTTGGTCAAACTTTTACCTCTTCTTGCCTCATTCCAATCACCCAGGAGTCCCACCCCTGAAGCAGAGTTTCACCTCATTTGGGGCAGATCCAGGGTCAGGTTCCTCTCACTTCATCCATTTAAAGGAGAAATTTGAGGTGGATTTGTTGTCCAAGGTGCTCTGTTTAAGGAATTTGAGGAGTTCTGTTAAGGCTGAAGTTTGCTGAGAGGAATCCTAACTGCTTGTACTGCTGCTTTTAACTGTAATGTTAATTTAAAAGACACTTTTTCCTCTCAGGACAGATGGCCAGGGTAGAACAGGTATAATTTAGAGTGCAATAACCCCACAGAGTGAAATAAACCCCATCACTGCTTGGTATGACTTGAATAATTTGGGTCGGAAGCTCAGAGCAGTGGGATTTAAAATTCCTCAGGATGAAGCTTTTGCTGTCCACACCATAAAATTGGACTCCATTTGCTCATTTGCCACCTAATTACTGCTCAGGTTTTGTGTTCAGTTCTGGTTTTTCCTGAAAGCTCTGCATAGATAACGAGATTGAGGAGATCCAAGGGCTGGAGATGTGTCACAGCCTGACCCAGCTGGGTTTGTCCCACAACAGACTCACTGCTGTCAGGGGCCTGGAGAATTTGCCCATCAGAATCCTCAATCTGGTAAGAAAGAAAGAATCCTGATGGTTTCCTGCTGGTCTCTTATCAATAAATCAATACCTTAATAAATATGAAGATAATGACATCATTTTTCAGAGATATCTGCAATACTGTACGTTTTTTTTTTAATTAATAATACAAAAGTTGCACAGAAACACAACCCAAACCTATTTTAATGCAATGCAGCTGCTCTAAAAGCAACAGGCTGCTTTTAACAGCTTTTACTTTGTACTAAGAAGTTAAAAATATTTAATGGGACTTTAAAAAGAAGTCCCAAAAAACCTCATAGGTCCTATTTGGCTGCATTAGTTTTAAGCACCCACATAAATATTTGAAGTGAAGTGAATGAATCCCTTATCAGGAATAGAAATACTCTTTTCCAATCCTTTTTAAAAATTTAAAGGTTTTTCTTCTGTTCTGTAGGAATGGATGTGGAAAATACTGACTCAGATTGGCCCTTGGCTGCTTCAATATTCAGGGAAGGTGTTCACATTTTGCATATTTTGAATAATATATTCAAAGAGTGTTAATATAATTATGTTTCAGATCTGTAATACCTTCAGGAGCTCGAAGCGATTCCCTCAGCTGCAATAAAATGGAATTTGGTCTCATTTTTAGTGGAGAAGATTAACTCAGATTGGCCAAATCCCATCCAAATGTTCTGAAAGGAGCTTCTAGGAGTGTGAGGATCTTTTCTCCAAATACTTTGAGGCTCTTTTCTCTAAAAAATTTGAGCCACAGCGAGTCCCTCGACCCTTGTGGGCTCAGATTTCCTGCTCTGTTGAAAGGCCTGCCAGGAATTCCCTTGGGAATCTGCTCTGTCCCATGGTGGGAGGTTGTGTTAACAACAGAACCTTATCAGTGTGCCTCAGTTTGGTTTTTAGGTGCTGATATCGTTATTGATAACACTGCTTGTCTCTTTTAATTAGCCAAGGAGAGAGTCATGTGGAAATTATGGAAACAGGCAGATTTTAGTGGAGCATTTTCTTTGGCTAATTAGAATAAAATGCAGGTTTGGGTTTGGGTTTTTTTAATTTTTATCCTCTCCCTTCCCAGTGATTCAGCTTTCTCTTTCATTTTCCCTTGAGCTTTTTAGGTTGAAAGTTTGGGAGGAAGACTTCAAAACATCTCAATTCTGCCTTGCTCTACCAAAAACTTTTATTCCACTCAGGTTTGCGAGGAAAAAATTAAAATAAGAAGCACAGCTCTAATGAACTGGAATTTTCTGCTTTGGAAAAAAATAAATAAAAAAGAAAGGATCTATCCCCAAATCCCTTTTGTTCCCAGAATTTTCTGGGCACTTCTAGGCCAGCATTTTGCAACTCCAGCTCTGAGCTGTATCCGATTAACCAGAGGTCTAACGAAGCTCAGGAGCAGAGAGGGAGCCTCCATGCTATTAATAACCTAATTAAACATTTAAAAGTCAGGAAAAATGTCAAGGACAGACAACTGGATTAACATTAGAGGCAGCTGGCTTGTTTATTTCAACAGTTCCTAAATATTTATTAATAGGAGGTGAGGCTTCCAAGCTTTCAGCACAAGGTGAGGCTGATGGCAAAATTAAACTTTGCAAGGTTATGGAGAAAGAATCCTGTGGAGAGGCCATCTGGGAATGTGTGGGAATCACAGGGACAGGGATGGGCAGGGAATTGTTGTCCCTGCTTGGAGTTGGGGGCAAAAATGAGGCTCTGGTTTGTGAGGCCCTGAGAAAGGAAAGCATCTGGAGGCAGGTGAGAAATCAGGGCCTCATTTGAAAGAACTCTGAGAGTTGGTTATGGGTTCTCAAAAGTTTGGGTCATTTCATGTGTGGAAGTCTGGAAGAACTTACAGGAAAGAAGGGGGTTTATTAATTATTATTTTTAAACATTTCTGTGCTGTCACTGACAGGGAATAAATTGCTGTGCATTAATAGGAACTTCTGCATTCCAGAGAGATTTTTGTATCTTATCAGGGCATCATTGAATTGTCAAAGATTTGGGTTGGAAGGGACCTTAAAATCACCCAGGTACAACTTCAGCACCTCCCACTGCCCCAGGCTGCTCCCAGCCCCAATGGCCAGCCTGGCCTTGGGCACTGCCAGGGATCCAGGGGCAGCCACAGCTGCTCTGGCAATTCCAGCCCAGCCCCTGCCCACCCTCCCAGGCAGCAATTCCTGCCCAAGATCCCATCCACTCCTGCTCCCTGGCACTTTGAGCAGGCAGGAGGAAATCATGGAATGATTTAGGTTGGAAGGGAGCCCAAAGATCATCCAGTGCCAGCCCTGCCATGGGCAGGGACACCTCCCACTGTGCCAGGGTGCTCCAAGCTCCATCCAACCTGGCCTTGGGCACTGCCAGGGATCCAGGGGCAGCCACAGCTGCTCTGGCAATTCCAGCCCAGCCAGCAATTCCCAATTCCCAGGATCCCATCCAGCCCTGCCCTCTGGCACTGGGAAGCCATTCCCTGGCTCCTGGCCCTCCATGCCTTGTCCCCAGTCCCTCTGCAGCTCTCCTGGAGCCCCTTCAGGCCCTGGAATGTGCTGGAAGCTCTCCCTGGAGCCTTCTCCAGGTGAACACCCCCAACCCTCAGCCTGTCTCCTCTATAGCCAACCTTAATTTTTTCATTATTTATTCTGCAATCACAAGTGTAAATAGAGCCATGATTACAGAGGGAAATTCAATGTATTTATGTATATATATTCCATAATTTTCCGTGCATCTCCACGTTCTAAATCTTGAGTTGGATGGTGACAGGAGTGTTCTTGGGGCCAGTATCAGCTTTTAAAAAATGTTAGAACTCTTCCTATTGCTGTTGTCTCTTCAAGGTGAGTTGGAGATAAGCTGATCAGCAGAGAGTTGATTCCTTTTTCCAGGAGCTGGAATGTGTCCCATCAGGATGTGCATGAGGCTAAATGCAGAAAGGCCTGGTTGGGACAGGATTCTCTGTGACAAAGAATCCTCCAATCCAACAAATAACTCTTTTTCCCCCCCCTCAGGAATGTTGTTTTCCATAAAGTTCTATCTGCAGTTTCTCTGCTTTCATTTTTTTTTCTCCTTAGAGCTTTAACCAGATTGAGAAGGTGACTGGGCTGAAGAGCTTGAAAACCCTGCAGCAGGTGGACCTGTCCTGCAATAAAATAAACAGTCTGCAAGGCTTGGAGGAACACGAGCTCCTAGAGGTGATCAACCTGGAGGATAACCAGGTACCACCCTCCCCACTGAGCTCAGCTTCTCCTAACAACACAGCAAATTCTCATTTGTTCAAACTCAATTCCTTGGATCCCAAAAAAATCATCCAGCTCTGCAAGAAATGAATATTAGCAAAGATCTTTTCTTTTGATATTTCCCATGTTGATTCCCAGTGTCCTGTCAGCCTTTATTTAATATCTTGGATGGGTTTATCTTCACTCAGGTGTCCCTTTGGTGCTCTCACACATCAAGAACTCGCAGTGCTCCCCTGGCTGGATCAGGCAGGGAGGAGTTTGCAGCTTTTCCAGCTTGATTATTCCAGAGGATCTTTACTTACACTACAGCTCTGCTGCTGCCAGCCCTCAGGGCGGGTTTTTAATATCTCTCAGCCCAATTTTATGGCCACAGATTCTTCTGAGCTCCCAGCTGGAAACTCCCTGGAAGACAGAACTGCAAGAAGTCTCTTTAAAAGTGGCTTTTGTTGTGCAGCACAATTTGCTGTGCTGGCAGTACAATGGCACCATCCAACTCAGCCAAATATCCACAATAATTTCAATATTGATCTTCCAGTGTCCTTAACTGAAAATAAAACCCCCATCAATTCATGAATCACTTTGACATCAAGGAAGATCTGTGAAAAAAAAAAAGAAATCCAAGAAAATTAAAATACAAAGCAGCAGCAGAACATTTTCTGTCATTTCTTCCCACTCACAAGACAGATTTAGAGGATTGAATTCAAGTCCCTGGGGATTCTTTTTCTCCCTGTGTTTAGGTTGACATTTAAAGGTACCTCAATTGCAGCAGACAGGAAACTCTCTAATTATTAACATTAATAACAGCACTTCCATTGCCTTATTTATTTTCCACTGTTCTTTAACAGCACATAAAAAACTCTTAATTTTACCTCATCAAAACTTGCCTCTTTGAATGATGTTATTGCAACTGTTTAATGAGTCACCCTTTTTTGAATATTGCCTTCTGAAGACTAATTGAAAGGGGACTTTTACTTAATTAAAACATGGAGGTACTTCAGCTCAGAACCACCCAGAATGATCTTAAATTCTTGGCTTTTCAAAAATGGGCACAGTAAGTTTATCTGCAAACCATTCTCTTGTAAACATTCAGTGATTTTCAGCTGTTTGTGGTTGGAATTCTGGGATTTATTTAAGAAATCCACTCAAATCACATTTAACTCGGTCAGAAGTGTCCTGGGTAGGCTTCTTGTTATCTCAAAGTGAGTATTGGCTTGGCTGGGGTTGAGGTTTCTGGTTTTAGACACTTTACAAGGATTGAGGGAGAATCTGAAGTGGTTTGGGTTCAGTTGGGCTTTCAGTATTTAAAAGGGGCCGTGAAGGAGAGGGACTTTTTACATGGAAAAATACAGGAGAAAAGGGGTTTACACTAAAAGAGGAGGGATTTAGATGGGATATGGGGAAGGAGTTGCTGGCTGGGAGGGTGGGCAGGGGCTGGGCTGGAATTGCCAGAGCAGCTGTGGCTGCCCCTGGATCCCTGGCAGTGCCCAAGGCCAGGCTGGCCATTGGGGCTGGGAGCAGCCTGGCACAGGGGGAGGTGGCACTGGATGGGTTTGAAGGTCCCTTCCAACCCAACCCATTCCAGGATGGTTCTTGGATTCCATCTTTCAGCAGTGAAGGAAAACCAGGTTTGTTTGGGACATCCAAACCTTGATTAACCCCAAAACCTGAGTGCACAGCTGAGACCACGAATGGACTGCACCCTCCAGCCCCCCTGATTTATCCCTCTGGATACATCCAAGGACAACAAAACTCTGGTCCTTTTTTAGCTAAAGCTGCAAGTTCTGTAGGATGAACTTGAACTTCACTGAAAAGAAACTCATAGAAGGATTTTGGGTTTTTTTTTTTATAAACTACTCAGCCAGAGCACGAATTTAACTGCAGAATTGCCTCACTTAAGCACATCAGCACATAAAAGCCAAATGTGTTAGGGCTTGACATTTGAAAGAGCTGGAGAAAGGCAGGTGCTTGGAAATTGCTGAGTGCATTATCCTGCTGCTCCAGCTCACAGCCAAGTTGTCTCCTTTTGTGCCTGGAAGTGCCTCATTGAGTGCAGTTAACTTGTAAACTCCTTTTTTTGTCACTTGTAATGATTTTTTGATTTTTTTTTAATGCCCAGATTTGAAGAGCAGGGATTAAAATACTTTCTTTCCCCACCCCTTCCCCCAGTTCTCCTGGATTCTGTTGCTGCTGATTTTTGCTCTGTTTCTGTCCTTGATCAGGTGGCTGAGCTGAGTGAGCTTAAATGGATCGAAGATCTGCCTCTCCTCAGAGTTTTAAATCTTCTAAAAAACCCCCTACAGGTAAGCAAGAACCAAAAATGAGAACCTAAACCTGATGGTTTGGAGCACACCAAAATCCTTTTAGCCTCAGTTTCTGTCTGTAGAAGTGGACAGGTTATTTGTCCTAAGGGATCAGAGATAATTCTATCCCAACTCATGTGATTTCCAAATTCTGGATGAATTTTACAGTCATTTCTGATACCAGGGAGAAGAAAAATATTAAGAGTTTATTTTTTTCTTGAAATTGCCAGGTTTTTATTGGTTTTTATGAGACAGGCCAGACATGGCACACAATGAAATTAGCAGGGAAAAGTACCTGAAATAAACTTTTCCTGGATTTCCATAATCTGAAAGGCTTTTCCTGCTCAGATGTCCTTCTCCTAAGCAAAGTCTGATCATATCCCTTTTTAAATTCCCATCTTGGCCTTTTGGATGTTGTGGTTACAAACTTTGGAACAGCTCCACTCCTGCTGCAGCAGCTGAGCTTTGGAAGGGTCACTTTGGGCAGTGTTTTGACACCCTTCAAGGTACAAAACCTTTTCTATTACAATGTATTAAGGCCAATTTAATTTCAACCGATTGGAATTAAATGCTGGTTGGGGGAAATTAAGGATTTTTTGGGTCAAAATGGACACTTTGTCCCTCAGGAACAAGGAGGTTATTGGCTCTCAGCGATTTTCACGTTGCTCCAAATCACAGAGCTGGATCTCAAGAAGGTTTCAGTGGAAGAAAAGGTAAGAAAAACATCACTTCATCGTGGAATTTTTCTAAATAAAGAAGATAAAATCTGTGTTTGCAATTGTAGGAAACCTCTTCCCCCAAAACATGCTTTACAGAAATTCTGTGGGAGTAGAAACCTTCCCCTGTTGTGGTGCCTTAAGTGGAATTTGGTTGCTGCATGTCCTGTGTGGGCCCAAGCCGTGCTGGAACTGCTCTGTTTCAGGGAATGATCCTTTCCAAATGATCCTTTCAGGAAATCTGTCACTCCCAACTTTATCTCTACAAATTTTGGAGCTCTTTAGTGCCAGGCTCTCTCCTCCATCCTGAGCACACAGAGGATGCCACCAGAGTGTCATTTACCCCAACTACCCAAGGTGATGTTCTTATTCTTTGTCTTGGGTGCCAACCTGTTTTCCTCTCCATTTAATTTTAAACATATTTATGAAATTTTTCCTTCTCTATGTTCTGTAAAAGTAAACCTGAGTGACTGGTTTAGACCAGCATTTCACTTCTGAGTGAAAAAAGCTATTTCACAAAATCCTCTCCTCATGTTATTTTAGGATGTCTCCTCTAGCCTCAAGAACTCTGTTGCCAAACTGAATTTGGAGGCACCAGTTCCTCTGTCTCCCTGACCCCAAATGGATGTGCAGGGATGGGGGTTGGCTCAGGAGTGTTCTTTGGAAGTGGAATTCCTACTTGTCCAACTCACCATGTCTGATTCTCACCATGGAATGGTCTTGCCGTAAAAGTGTTGGAATCCAAAGTGCAGGGGATATTTCTCTGCCTGTTCTGAGGCATTTTACCCCCCTGCACAACACTGCTTTTAACCTTTGTCCATGGAAAAGGCTGCTAAGCCTCTGGAACGAGTTAGAACTTACAAAGGTGTAAGTTAGGTGGTTGTGTAATATATAATTTGTCACAGGGTGAAAAAAATTACAGTTTTTGAGTTTATTAGTGTAGCAAGAGAGTGAATACAAGATGGAGGGCTCCTGTTGTTTTTCAGATTCCTTCTCCTTCACTGACTCCATTTTCTGCAGTGTTGGTAGCAGAAAGTAATTGGTTAAAAATTGCTGCAGTAGAAAGCTGCGTGTCCAAGTATTCATTAGGCATTGGTAGAAAAATTAAGGTAATGTCTAATTGGTTGATGTGTCTTTAAAAGGGCTGCGGAATTTCTGTACCACGCCTTTTGCACCTTCTCAGCTTCATGCTGTGCTGCCGATTTGTGCTTTCCTGATAAGATAGCAACAAACAACCTCGAGTCTGGAAAGATTCCCAAGTCCCTGTTTGTCTCTTAGAAGTGGCAAGGATTTCCTCTCCCACCCGGGGAAGACCGTGGGGGTCAAGAACCCTGACAAAAAGAACTGACCTTCCTCCAGGATACCCTTGCCCAGCTGATGTGCACCAGGGTGCACCCACTGTGCTCCCAGCCAACAATTCAGAGCAAAGGACCAAATCAGAGCTAAAATGAAATTATTTCCCTCCTCCTCCTCCTTTCCCCCTGCAAATTGGGGACAGGGAGTTCTCAGTACTGAATGTTTCCCTGTTTCACCGTGCCAATACAGGCACAGCTGCCACAGAACCGTGGGATTCCAGGCTGGAGAGGCCCACATGGTTTATCTGGTCCAGCTTTTTTGGGGAAAAGCACAAGGTGGCCCCACCAAATCCTACAAGTGACCAGCATTAGGGAATGCATTGCTTCCCTGGGGAGATTATCATGTAATCCAGAAGGGTTTGGGTTGGAAGAGACCTTCAAGCCCATCCAGTGCCACCCCTGCCATGGGCAGGGACACCTCCCACCATCCCAGGGTGCTCCAAGTCCCACCCAACCTCTTCCTGATTATTCCAATGGCTGATTGGTCTCGCTGTGAAAATTTTATGTCCCATTGCAGTGGCCAAAGTTGTTCTTAACCTTTTTCTGGGTGTGAAGCATTAATTACCCCCAAGATGCACAGCTCGTTAGTGGTCAGCAGAGCTTCCAGCAGAATGGCTGGGGGGAATCCTTGGAGTCTGAGTGCTCCACTCCCAGGGAAGGCAGGAATGCATTGTTAGGAGTTTGCTCACTTTGTTAATGCCCGTTCCGTTCCTTTTCCGATGATTAAATGAGTGGCTGCAGTCCCCAAGGATTTGAATTTGGCACCTTCCACCAGCGCTGAGAGGATGCAAATTAATGGATAATTAAAACCTAAGCGAAATTGCTTCGCATCCTATGTGGCATCCTGTTTTCTTCCCCGGGAAAAGGTTGAATATATTAAACACGGTGAGCAGTGTCTGGCTGCCTTCCATCCATCTCTCCAATCCTCCTTCAATCCCTTGAAAAGATTTCTGCCTCCAGCCAAGCCCAGCACAAAGCCTGACCCTCAGAAACACAAAGCCATCCTTATTCCTGGGGATCTGCCAAGCCTCTTGCAGCTGCAGACAATTCCATCACTTGTCCCCTTCCTTTCCCCCCCTAAACTGTGGGAACAGGTCGATGCCGTCAACAGATGGGACCCTCCTCCAGAAGTTGTGGCTGCTGAAGATCACAGGATTAATATTTTGTCCAACATTCTGCAGCCCCAGAGAGTCCTGGACAGGTGAGTTCATGTCACAGCTGCTCCTGATGGTGGCACTCAAGTAAAGCAGAATATTGTCCCATTCAGAGGGACTTTTTTTTTTTTTCCCCCCAAGGAGAACTGCAGGATTCTGTCAGCAGCCTGGAAATGAGGCAAATCTGATTTGGTTCAAATTGATTATGAAATGAAGCTCGTCATTCACCTCTAAAGTCTGAGACAGATTGTCCACGGCTCCACTCCCTTTCCCCAATCTGTTGGAGCAGATGGTCATTTGCACCACAAATGAGAGATGCAAAATTCCTCTCCCTATCCAAAGGCACCCGAAAAATCCCTGGAGGCAGCAGAGAAAACTTCTCCTCCCCATTCTGCTGATGCCTCCTCTCCCCACTGCTGGTGGGATAAAATGATTTTATTTGGGGGTGTTGGGACACATTTTGTATTCATAAGGGGAAACTTCCAAGTTTTACTGGAAGGAGGAGATGATGCCAACTTCCATGAAAAGCCTGGAAGAGGGAGGCAGGTGGATGCTCTTTTTCCAGTGTCACCATTCCTGTGCCAGGTGACTTCTCCCAGTCTCATTTCTCCTCTGAAAAATGGGATTTTTGCTGCTCTGCAGTTGTGTTATATTTGAGGAAATCTTGGAAAATTCCTTCCACATTCCCTGATGGAATACACTATAAATACATGTGGATTATTGTTGTATTGGCTGCAGTGGGCACTGAGGTCAACCTTTGTGTCCCACACCCCGAGTTGGTGCTGAATGAATTCAGAACTCAGTAACCTGACTGAAGATCCAGGATTTAGGAACTCAGAAATTTGTGGGTTTTTTGTGACTCTGTTTTCTAAGATCATCCCCANAAGATCCAGGATTTAGGAACTCAGAAATTTGTGTTTTTTATTGTGACTCCACAAGATCATCCACAAAAAACCAGGAGCCTTTCCAGTGGTGACAACAGCTCTGGGAATTCTTAGCAGCCTATTAAAAACAAAACCCCAAAGGCTGATTTATTTATTTTTGCAAGGATGGAAATTCCTTAAAATAAAACAAAACACAAAATTGGCTTATTTTTCTTTTAAAAAACCCAAACAAACCCTAAAGGCATGGCTTTTTTCCAGGGCTGTGTTTAAATATTTGCTCAGTGGATGTTGGATGTGTGTCCTCGTTGCTGGAAAGGAGGAATTCTGCCTTGTGCCAGAGGAACTGTGCACACGAACACAAAAACATCAGCCCAGCCTTTGTGGGGCTGCCCCAAAAAGCCTTCACGATGCCTCCAAGGCTGGCCCGTGCTCAGCTGGAAAGCACTCAAGAGTCATTAATGAAATCTCCCTAATGATGATGCATTATTGCCTTTTCCACCCTCAAATGCTTTATTTGGAACCAGATTGGGGGAGTTCATTTGCATCTCTCTTTCTCCATGAGGTGATAATTAATTCTGGCTTAGTGATACCTTAATTATCACAAACAAAACCCGAAAACAAAGCAAAAGGTTCTATTGTTGCCTGGCCCACAGGCACAAAACATTGAATTTCCTCTTCTTTTCTTCTCTGTCTCTCTATGATTTTCTCTTTAATTATGTGGTAACACACCAGTGAATATTATGGGTATTTTCCCCTCCTAGAAATGCAGGTGACATTTGAAAATGTTGCTCAGAGTGACAACAGCTACAATTTAATAGTGGGGGCTTCTCCAGGCCGTTGGGCCAGGACAGGATGATTTTTGGTAGCTGCCTGTCAAGGATGAGTCTATTCAGAGAAGAGCCAGAGCATGATTCTTTTTGACAATTAAAATAATTAAGCATTGGAACAATTTGCTGAGAGTTCTCCACGAGTGGAAGGTCTTTAATTAAAATCTGATGGAACAGGTATGAGGCTGGAAACAGGAAGTAACTTGGGGAATTCCTGTAGCCAGAGGGATGAGGGGAGGAGGATTTAAATCATCAAAATAGTCCCTTTTGGCCTTAAAATGTATTAATTTCTCACAGCAATGCCCACAAAGACAAAGAAAGTTGAAAACAAACCCCAAACTCTTTTCCAGAATCTCCTTTCAAGCTGTAGGAACCCCCAAACTTTTAGTTTTGAGAACCAAGAAGAGGTGATGTCATGAAAGGCAGGAATATGGAAATGTTCTCCCCGATCTCCTGATGAAATCCTAAATCCCAGGAATCTGAGGAGTGGGAATTTATTCAAGGGGATTTGAATTTGGAGCGTGATCTTGTCGAGGGATGATGATTTATTGGGCATTATTGGGTGGAACAGTTCCTCGTGGAAGGAAAGATGCCAGAGGAATTCTGCATTTTCCAAGCCTGTGACACCTCCTGTGCAGGGAGAAGGAAAAAATCCCTTCTTGTAAGGACTGAGGAGGCCCTGGCACAGGATTCCCAGAGGATTCCCCAGCCCTGGAAGTGTCCAAGGCCAGGCTGGACAGGGCTTGGAGCAGTCTGGGATGGCAGAAGGTGTTGTGAAGGTTTGGAAGGAGATGGGCTTTTAATTCCCTTCCAACCCAACCCATTCCATGGTTTTATGTGGTGAACAAAGGTTCTGCCTTTCCAGCCCTGCCTTGCCACAATTATTCCCAAAGGGAAGGAACCTGAGCAGGAAAAAAACCCTTTCTGCAACATCCTGATCAATTTTGAACCCCACTCACTTCAGCTTTTTTCCCCACCTCTGAAATGGTTCTTTTATTTTTAATTTTTTTTAATGTCTTTTTTTTTTTTTAGATTCTTTTTAAAATGTATTTTTACCTTCTGCAGGATTTAAATGCATTGTACTAATGAGCTTTTCATGCTAATTATATCCACGTGGCCTGGTGGGTAATGGAGCTGCTTTGCTGCTCCTAAAATAGGAGGAAAGCCACAACTTAGGAATGTTTTTCCTCTGTGTTTATATGGGAATGTTGGCCTTACTTCTTCCAGAATGAGTTATTTGGGAGAGGAATAGTGACAGAAATATATTCTCTCTTCAGGTATCTTTTAAATCCCATGAAATGGACACAGAGGCAGTTTTCTTTCACTTCAAATTCAGTTAAAACTATTCATTAATTAAAAATCACTGAGTTTGGAATGATTTCAATTAGTTACAACCTATTTCCAAGTGGCATAATCTCAAAATCAACCTGAGAGCCCACAATTCTATTTTTTACCTTCCCAAATAAATTGCTGGACACTCAGAAGTGCAGAAATCCTCTTTATTCTCCTTATTGACAGCTGGAAGTGGGAAATCCGAGCATCAAATCCCCAGCTCAGCGTGGAGAAAATGGAGAGCTTTGTATTTTTGCAGCATTTTGGGTCCTTTTGGTGGGGTTTTATTTGTGGCCAGTGGAGTTTTAAGGATCCAAGTGGGGTTTTTTGTGTTGGATTGAAGAGTTTTACACCTTCACCCTGCACAGGACGTGGAAGTCAGTGAGGTCATGCAGGAGAGTGGCAAAATCTGAGGGATTGAGTCCAGCTTTATTCCAGTTATCCTGCTCATTCAAATATTCCCATCTCTGGCAAACTCCTCAGCAAATCCCAGCCCTTTAGGAAAGGTTGGAAATCAGAGAGATTGGAGTAAAAATGGCATTATTCCTTCTGCAAAAGAGGCCTTTAATGCTGATTTTTGTGCTGTTTTTTAATGTTTCGAGCGCCTCAAACCCAGCCCTGAGTTTTGCCTACAGGAGAGGAGTTGAAGTGGTGATAAAATCTTGGTAAAGGGTTATAAAAAGTTGCTGAAATTTAATTTTTAGGTGTTTTCCTGCCCTCTGGTTTTCCTTTCTTGTAGCACTTTGCCTGATGCTGAGGATCCCTACCCCATGCTGGTGTTGCTGGGCCCTCTGGTCTGTGGGAAGAGGGAACTTTCTCTCAAGATCTGCAGACAATTCAAGACTTTCTTCAGATTTGGGTAAGTTCTGCTCCCTAAATTAAAAAAAAAACCCACCAGGGGATCAAGGCTGGAATTGCTGCTGGTTTGGGTTGTGTTTTTTTTAAAAAAAAGAAGGTAAAAATTATCAATTAATGCTCATTTTGCTGCGTTTTCTCTCTTGCCAAGGCTGACTGCCTGAAGTCATCAGTGAGAGAAAAGCTACTGAAATGATAAAATCCTTTTCAAAGGTGAACAGCAAATAGAAACAAAACCAGAAAGAAAAACCAAACCAGCAAGCAACAAACAGACACCCCCCCCCCAAAAAAGCAAAAAAAACCCCCAAAACCCAAAAAAACCCAACAAAACAAAACAAAAAACCACAAAATGCCCCACAAAACCAAAACAACAACAAAAAACCCCACCAAAAACCCAAAAAACCCCACTAAAAACCAAAAAAAGACTCCCAAAAACAAAAAAAAACCCAAACAAAAACTAAACCAAAACAAAAAAAGTACCAAAAAACCCCACAAAAACAAACAAAAAAAACTAAACAAAAAACCACAAAAAGCCCCACAAAACCAAAACAATAACAAAAAAAAAACCACAAAAACCCACCAAAAACCCAAAAAAGACTTCCAAAAACCCAAAAAAACCCAAACCAAAAAACTAAACCAAACCAAAAAAAAACCAAAAACACAAACAAACAAAAAAAAACCTAAACAAAAAACCACAAAACCAAAACACCAACAAAAAAACCCCCCATCAAAACCTCCCTAAAAACCAACAAAAAAACAAAAAAGACCCCTAAAATTCAAAAAAAAGCTCAAAAAACAAAAAAAAACCCAAAAATAAAACCCCAAAAAAACCCACAAAAGCCCAAAAACCCCAACAAAACAAAACCAAACAAAATAACCACAAAAAGCCCCACAAAACCAAAACAACAAAAAAAAAACACAAAAAACCCCACCAAAACTCCCAAGGAGACTCCCAAAAACCCCAAAAAAATCCCAAACCAAAAAACTAAACCAAACCAAAAAAAAACCAAAAACACAAACAAACAAAAAAAAACCTAAACAAAAAACCACAAAAAGCCCCACAAAACCAAAACAACAACAAAAAACCCCACCAAAAACCCAAAAAACCCCACTAAAAACCAAAAAAAGACTCCCAAACAACAAAAAAAACCCCAAACCCAAAAAAACCCAAACCAAAAAACTAAACAAAAAACCACAAAACCCCACCAAAAACCCAAAAAAGACTTCCAAAAACCCAAAAAAACCCAAACCAAAAAACTAAACCAAAACAAAAAAAAACCAAAAACACAAACAAACAAAAAAAAACCTAAACAAAAAACCACAAAACCAAAACACCAACAAAAAAACCCCCCATCAAAACCTCCCTAAAAACCAACAAAAAAACAAAAAAGACCCCTAAAATTCAAAAAAAAGCTCAAAAAACAAAAAAAAACCTAAACAAAAAACCACAAAACCAAAACACCAACAAAAAAAACCCCCATCAAAACCTCCCTAAAAACCAACAAAAAAACAAAAAAGACCCCTAAAATTCAAAAAAAAGCTCAAAAAACAAAAAAAAACCCAAAAATAAAACCCCAAAAANCCCTAAAAACCAACAAAAAACCAAAAAAGACCCCTAAAATTCAAAAAAAAGCTCAAAAAAAACCAAAAAAAAACCCCAAAAAACCCCACAAAAGCCCAAAAACCCCAACAAAACAAAACCAAACAAAAAACCACAAAAAGCCCCACAAAACCAAACCCCAAATCTCTCAGATTTTAGGTGCTGGGGGATGTTTCTTCCATCCATCCATGCCATTTTTCCCTGTTCCTGATTTCCACGGGCCCTGGCGAGCCAGCCCCGCTCTGTATTCCCCAAATTCTCCTTTTTTTATTGTATTTTTTTACTCAATTGACCCATTTGTTCTCTTTCCTTTAGGAAAGATCTGGTTATTTAGCTCTAAAAATCCCTTTTTGCCCTTTCTTTAAACCTCTGGTTTGAAAGGTGATGCTGGAAATGACAAAACAAATCCCACACCAACTGAAATTTTCCAACCACTCCGTGAGGGGGATTTTTTTTTAATTTTAAAGCCTCGCTTTTCTATTCTGTTTTATTTCCTCCAACTTCCATGCATGAGGGGAAGGAGAGAAAAAAAAATAAATAAAAGAGAGACAGAATCTTAACAGAGCAGAAAATTGCCACCATAAAGCAAAGTTGTATTTTAATTATTCAAGGGGGGGAAATTTCAGCGATTTTATGGCTCGCACTTTGAAATTTCAAACATTCTGCTCATTAAAAATGGATTTCATGCAAGGTACCCTGGCAGTTTGAATGTAAACATGGCCTTGCAATTAAAAAGGGGGGGAAAATGTATCAAATGCTGCAAGAAATGAAGTGAAATTGGCCCTTCCAACCATCTGGTTCGTGCTTTAAAGTGCCCTTTAAAGCTCGGTGTGTTTGTGTCGCGTCAGAAAAAGCCAGGGGAGTTCCTCTGTGCCCTGTGGGACTCGCTGCTCTCATTTGCTGGGGACAAAGTGCCACCCTCTGATGCTGTCACAGAATTCCTCAGTGGTTCCCAGCCCAGCTCCCTGCACTAAATGAGCAGAAATGGCACCAAACGAGGAGAAAAATCTGATTTCCAAACAGAGCCATGGAGTATTTCAATATGCTGCCTGCGTTAATTCACCTGGGGTTTGGGGGGTTTTTGGTGGGTTTTTAGTGTTTTATCCTGGTGGGGGGCTCAGGTAGCTGAGGTTTATCCTTAGGGGATGGTGGGGAATTCCTTTCCCTGCCTTTTATCCCACTCATCCCCTTCATTTCAGGATTGTTTCTCCCCTTCCCATTGGGGGTCTGTTTAAAAATTGGATTTTAGAGCTCTTTTTTAACCTCACTGTTCAGCCCAACTCCCCCTCTCCTCTTCCACATTTAGGATTGGACTTTAAATCATCCCCAAGCTGACAGAAGTGGGGGAAAAATTGATTTATCATTTCTCAGTTCCAGGCTGCTGTGACAGCTTTGGTTCAGGCCATCCCGAGCTGGGGGGATTTATAGCCAAAAGATCACCTTACATTTAACTTTTTTGTGTGTGTGTGTGTGTATTTATGGGTTAATCTTTCAAATCTGCAGCATTCAGGGGTGTGATTTGCACCTCTTTTATATTTCTCGTCTTTCTTTGCTCCTTAAAAATACAATTATTTATAGTTTCCCTGCTTTCCCTTCCCGTTCCTATTCCATAGCTGCTGCTGGGATTAAAAACAGGTTATTTCTTTATTATCCCATCAATCTCCCAGGCCCTGCCACACCACCAGGACAGCTTACTTTGGGGAAGAAAACAGACTGGATTATTATTTCATTTCTCAAGAAGAATTTGACCAAATGGTGAAAGCAGTAAGTACCTGACTGCTCTTCTCATAGCTATTTCCTGCTCCCACAAGGAACTCAACTCCTCTGCCCAGGCCTGATTTATTTTAGGTTTTATATGAACTTTGTGCCTGGGTGTGAATGTTCAGTCACTCACAGTTGTTTAAGTTCACAGACAGAAAGCACCAATTTCTTTGTGTCTTTGTGCTGTCTTTTCTGCCCTAAATGAGTTTCTAGAAACCAATAAATGGGCAAAATGGGCAGAGGGGAATATTTCAATAATGGTATCACATAGAAATAAATTCATTTACAGGCACAAATGGAGGGGGGCGTTTCTTGGTTTTATTTTTTCCCACATTTTCCAGCAACCTTGTAGGGAATTCCTTGGAAGTTGAGCAAATCCCCCCTAAAGGAGTGGGGTTTCTTTGGAGGTTTTCTGCTTCAAGCTGCTCTTTTTGATACTTTTTGCTGCCTGTGATAAAACCTTGCCTTGAAAAGCCACAGCAGAGCCCTTTATTTGTATTTTTTCAAAAGGGGGAGCCAGCAGAATCTGAAACAACTGCTCTTGCCCTTAATGGTAACAGTAATCAAGGGGTTTAAATTTAAAAGCTTTATCATTGTTTTTATAATTATTAGAAAATAATATTAGATAAAATAATATTATAATTATTAGAAAATAATCTGCTTCTATCTCTCCAGAGCTGCAGTTTGCAGGTTTGAACTTTGAAATGCCTCAGCCAGTTCCACATTCTCCTTGCCAGATGTGCTGCAGTCCTTCCTTTTCCAGGGGAATCTCCCATTTTCCTTGGCCTGCCCCTTGGAATCTCCCATTTTCCATAGCCTGGCCCTTGGAATCTCCCATTTTTCCACAGCCTGGCCCTTGGAATCTCCCATTTTTCCATGCCCTGCCCTTTGGAATCTCCTGTTTTCCACAGCCTGGCCCTTGGAATCTCCCATTTTCCATGGCCTGGCCCTTGGAATCTCCCATTTTCCTTGGGCTGGCCCCATAGTTTGATGTAAAATCACCAGCAGGACTCCCCATGCTTTGGATTTTCCTTTGCAGTGGGAAGGAACAGCCCAGGAATGTTGTCAGCACTTTGTTCTCAGGACCCTGGAATTTGATTTTCCATGAACAAGGCCCAAGCCCAGCTCTGGGTGCTCCTCTCTGCTAATTCTGGGCTCTCACTGCCCTCAGTAATGCTGATTGAAATGGGAAGAAACTTTGTAGGGAGAGAAAACAAAGAAATCCAGAGCAATTCACTCCTTTAAGGAAATTATTTCCCTGAAAACACTTCCTTTGGCATTATCCTTGTTCTGAATTTCAGGGGAAGTTCCTGGCAACCTACAAATATGGTGGCCACTGCTATGGACTGGCAAGAGACACTGTGGAATCCATTGCCAGGGAGGGGCTGGCCACCTGTGTGCACTTGGAAATAGAGGTGAGGATCCCCTGTGTGGGACCATTTCTTCAGGAGATTTGGGACAGGGTGGGAGGGAGTGGCCTCAAGTTGTTCCAGGAGAGGCTCAGGTTGGATATTGGGAACATTTCTTCCTGGAAAGGTGAAGGATTGGAACAGGCAGTGGTGGAGTCCCTGTCCCTGGAGGTGTTCAAGAAACACAAGGATGTGGCACTTGGGGATGTGGGGCAGTGCTGAGGGAAGGATCTTAGAGGGCTTTTCCAACCTTGGTTTAGTCAGAAGGATCCCTCTGTTGGTTTATTTTGTTTTCAGTTTTAAATTTCTGGCCTATTTTTTCAACCTTCAGCACCCCCAGCACTTCCCATTCCAGCACCCACAGCTTTCCAGCCATGAGCTTCCCACTCATCTCCACCCTACAGCAGGACCAGCACCCCTAAAAGCCTGTTTCACCTTTGCTGATGAAGCCACAGAGGATTTGTGCAGCTCTCAGGTGATATTTGGGGCAGAACTATTTAAAAATGCCCTTTTTTTGAGGGGTTGCTTTTCTCTCACTGAGATTTCTCAGGTGCATGTGCACCAGTGGAAGAATCTCAGAATTTGTTAGGAAACTGAGCTACAAAGTGTCAAAACCCATCTCTTGGAACCCCAAAAGCTGGAGGCTTTAGCTCATTTTCTAATTATGCTTCTCATTTTTAGCTAATTTTCTAATCATGCACCTCATTCTCTTGGATCAGCCTTTACCAGCGAGGTGAGGTGACAAAAAGGAAAGACTTGCTGCATTTCCATCCAAATTAGTTCTTCCAAATGAGCTCTGCCCGTGGGAGATCCCAAAATGGGAGACTCCACGGAGTGCCTGGAATGTGGCACTGCCTGAAACAACAGGGATCAGAGGAAATGCAGGAGACTGCAGTGCCAACACAGCATCCTAAACTGAGCATCCTGATCAAAACCTGACACTAAACATCACAGATTACAGGGTGATCACTTCGTTTAGGAAACCAGTGATCAAAAAAAAGCCCAATTTTCCGTTGGGTGCCTTGGTGTTCACAAGGAGTTTGGGCCCAAAATAAATCCCTGCCCATCCACCAGCTTGCACATGGATGTACAAATCACACAAGAGAGGCACTTAAAGAAAATAAGCAACTCCTTGCTCAAATGAGCAACAATTTAGGGCTGCAATGCAGCTTTTAAGTGCCTGTGGCTCAGCTGATATTAAAGAGCAAATTAATAACTTCATCTCTGGGTAGTTCCATCTCCTTTTCCCCCTCAGTTTTGACAGAACTGTGAATCACCCTTGCTCTCCCCTGATAGGCACGGAGTGTGTTCCTTGTCTTGCCAGGCAGCCCTTAAATTTTACAAGGCAAGAAAAAGAGGAGATTAAATATGATGGAATGGGATGCCTTTTCATGCTGTCAATTCCTCACTGAAGCAGATGTGTTATCAAATAATTTAGGAGAAGGAACTTAATGGAACGTGGTGTTTATTCATGAGGAGCTTAACCCGGCGCTACAGGCACCGACCATAACTTTTCCTGGGAATTACCAACACTGCTCTCGTGGACAGGCAGCTAAAACCCCTTTGTCACAGAAGTTTTTAGATCACACAGGAATTATGCAGAGTTTTGTATCGCTGAGGGCTCTGAGAAATAATAATGGTGAGTTATGGGTGGGAGTGGAAGGTGCCGAGTCCATTATCTGCTGCAGGGCTTGTAACAAAAGTGATTTAGCACTATTAAAAGGAATTTTAATTGGGAGCCATGGTCTGAGACTGAAAATTTAGAGCTGTGTGTTCCCTTTAGTCTAGAGTCTATCTCGGGCTCAGAAAGGAGCCTGACACCAATTTTAAAAGTTAAAATCTTGCTGAGCCTACACTTGGGAGTCGCAGAGGCTGCTGCGAGTCTGACCCGCAGCTCTGTGTTGGATTAAATGTTTGCAGTGCTCCCCTGGCTCTTGGAGCCACCAGTGCCTGCAGAGCAACTTCCAGCCAATAATTTGGGATAAACACAGAGAAAAAACTCAGTTTCAATTCAAAAATGCTCAGTTTCAAGAAAAAATCTCAGTTTTCTGCTTCATTTTCAAGGGCGTTCGGAGCTTGAAAAAAACCTACTTTAAACCCAAGTACATCCTGGTGGTACCAAAGGACAAAGAAAAGTATGAGCAACATCTGAGGAGGACAGGATTGTTCACCAGGCCAGAGATTGAAGAGGCAGTGTCCAGAGTGGACATGTACCTCCAGATAAACCAGGATTTCCCTGGATACTTCGATGCCATCATCAACACGGGTGAGTTAATTGCTGGATGGGATTTCCTTTGGGATAATTAGGAGCTGAGGATGGCAGGTGGTAGAAAAGAATCCTCCTCTAGTTCATTCCCACAAATCACAATTTCTAGAGGTGATTTTTGGGGGTTCACCACGCTCCACAGAGCGCTGGGGTGTGAAATATTGCAGGTTTGTAACTGTGGCACACAGAGCTCCCAATTTAAATATGGCCCTAACGAAGGAAGCCATTAGGAAAATATTTAGGTGAGTGCAGAGCCTGAACTTCAGCTTTTCTTGAATGTGCTGGTTATGAAGGTGAAGGTTTTTTCTCTCCAAGAGATGAGCTGAAATAAGTCAAAAATGTATTTCTGTGTCAAACTCGTGTGATTTGGATGTTTAAGGAGATGAAAGGTTGGGGTTTAATTCCGTTTTTTTTCTCTCTGTGCCATGAAATGCACTTCCCTCTGTGCAGATGAGCTGGATGAGGCATTCACAGAGCTGAGCCTCTTTGTGAAGGTCAACCTGGGCTTGAAGCCACCTGGATGTTTGGACAACACTCAGGACATCAACAGCAGGGCAGGTACTGTGGTGCCAACTACTGGTCTTATCAGCAGAATATTCCTATTTATTGGTAAAAGAGTTGAAATCTGTAACTGATGCAGCCTGGGAGACCTGAAACCTCCTCGAGCTTCTCTGCAGCAGCTCTGCCAGGCTGATTCCTCACTGGGATCTGGATCTGTCATGGAGATCTTCGTTTAATTCCTACATCCCTGAGGGTACCCTGAGGAGATAATATGAAAAAAGTGAGTGCCTGACCCTGCTGAGGATGGCTTTGGGCTCTGGATGGAGTTCCTGACTCGGTGAAGTTCCTGACTCTTTCCTCTGAGGATGGCTTTGGGCTCTGGATGGAGCTCCTGACTCCTCTGAAGGTGGGATTGGGCTCTGGATGGAGCTCCTGACTTAGTAGAGTTCCTGACTCTTTTCCACTTTCCTGACTCTTACCTGAGGGTGGTTTTGGGCTCTGGATGGAGTCTCCTGCCTCTTCTGAGGGTGGTTTTGGGCTCTGGATGGAGTCTTCTGCCTCTTCTGAGGATGGTTTTGGGCTCTGGATGGAGTCTTCTGCCTCTTCTGAGGGTGGTTTTGGGCTCTGGTTGGAGTCTCCTGCCTCTTCTGAGGATGGTTTTGGGCTCTGGATGGAGTCTCCTGCCTCTTCTGAGGGTGGTTTTGGGCTCTGGATGGAGTCTCCTGACTCCTCTGAGGAGTCTGCATGGAGTTCCTGACTCTCCTGAGGATGGATTTGGGCTCTGGATCCTCCATTCCAGATAAATCCTGAGTGAGAGGTGCCCATGGCTGAACTTTGTGCCTCCCAAACTTGAGCAACAAGAAACTGGGCTGGCACCAGAACTTCCCTTGACTCTTTTCCCCAGGATGGCACAAAGAGCAGGAAAATCTCCAATTGCTTTTGGGGTGAGCCACTGATCCCAAACCCTCTGTGGTGTGTTTAAAAGAGGCCTTTTAGCACAGGAATGGCTGAGGCTGGAGCCTCGTGGCCACTTCCAGCTGCTCCCAGTGCTTGCTCTCATTCCTGCTTGTGCAGTTGTGTGTAACTTGGGTCAGGGAATGGTTCCACCCAAAATTTCATGGAATTTCTGAGTTGGACCCACAAGGATCATCCAGTCCAACTCCTGGCCCTTCCCAGACAGCCCAACAATCCCAGCCTGTGCATCCCTGGGAATGCACCCATTCAGTGCCCCACCATCCTCTGAGGGAAGAACCTGTCCTAAAATCCAGCCTAAACCTCACCTGGCACAGCTCCAGCTGTTTCCTGTCCCTGTCACAGGAAGCAGAGGTTGGAGAGACCCCAGGAGTGTCCCCTCAGCCTCCTCCTCTCCAGGCTGAACAAACCAAGCACCCTCAGACCCTCCCCATGTGGATTCCTGCCTTAACACAGCAAAAACCACCCCCAAAACTCCCCCAAACTTTCAGACAGATCAATTCCCTGATCCTAGAGCCATAGAATCAGCTCCAGGAAGGAAAGGGAGGGAGAACTTTACTGGAATAAAAAAACCCCAACCAACCAACCAAAAAGACATTATGGTAAAAAGAGGATGTGCAAGATGAATTAAAAAGCAACTCCTTCCTTCAGACTCTTCCCTCTGAGTCCGGGGTTCCCATGGTTTATGGGTGTTGGTTCTGTTTCAGATCCATTGGAACATTTTGCTAAGGACCACACAGTCAATATCCACAACCTGTGTGGCTCAGGAAGGCTGCAAATAAAAGGAGCTGCAAAAAGGGCAAAATGCCTGAAAAATTTAATAAAGGATGGTGCAATATTCATTGGTTCATAATTTCAAGTCATTTTGTATCCTGGAAGAATTAATAATATTAATTTCCCAGTGGACACGGGAAAAGCTCCTGCACACGTTCTCAGAGCTTCAGCAGTGAGGACTTTCCTGAAAAATCTTATTTAGCCTTAAATTAGGTAGATTTTCTTTTAATTTCTCCAACTCCCATGTTTTAGCTGAGGTGAAAAAGATGATTTCCTTGCCTTATTTGCTACCATATTGTATTTTCTTGCCTTAAAACCTCCAGGGACGTTTTGTCTCGAAGGGAACAAACCCCACCAAACCCTACAGAGATGAGCAGGAAAGGAGAAAAAAGGGGGAGGACTAAAGAGAAAAGATTTTTAGGTAATCCTGGTATTTTTGGAGATAGATTTAAGTATCTGAAGCTCCTCTAAAGGACTTTTTATTCCTCAGCTGCTCTGGGTTCTTTCAGTGAGTGACTCCTCCCTACTGAAACTTCATTAACGCCCCAAGATTTTGGTAATTCTGCTCATAAAATAACTTTTAAATTTACTGCATACCATTAAATTCATTTAGAGCCCCATTTCTAGGTGTTTAAAGAAGTTTAACTGTCCTGTTTCTAGAGATCCTCTCTTCTCATGGACCGTGGGAGATAATTCCTTTTACAAAACTCACCCCAAGGTTGTCTTTAATGGGGACATTTTTGGTGAGGTTGAAGCAGGGGGAAGATTGGTTGTGCAACATTGGGAGAGGTTTGTAATTCCTTTTTTTTTTCTTTTTTTTAATGAACTGCTGGCCAAGATCTTTTACTGGTGTACAGAGTGAAAAAAAAATACTGGAAGAAAATCAATTTTCTAGAAAACAGAAGTTATTTTAAAAAAAACTTTTAATAGCAGCAGTAGAACAGTTTTTGGAGCTGATAATGTTTTGTTCTCGCAGTAGCAGCTTTTATCCATGGCATTCAGTGACTTGAAACTCAAAATTAGGGAATGGTCTGGGTAGGAGGGAATTAAAAGCCCATCCACTTCCAACCCTGACACCTTCCACTATCTCAGGTTGCTCCAACCTGGCCTTGGCCACCTCCAGGGATGGACAATTTCCCCAGAAAGGGCCTCAGAGGGAAGAAGGACAAGTAGCACTATTTATAAGTTTATTTCTATGGCTTCATTTCATATTTAGATATGATTTTATAGACAGGATAAATCCCAGCTTATGGATTTTTCTTTTTTTTGCCCCAAATTTGAAATAATTTGAATAAATCAAAATAATTTTGGTTTTAAAAACTAAGTTGTGTGGAGCACCATGGGCAGGGACACCTTCCACTTGATCCCAAGGTGCTCCAAGGCCCATCCAAGCTGGCTTTGGACACTTCCAGGGATGGAAAATGACTGCTCCTTCCTGCTCATGTTCTGAATACTGTTACTGAGGATTATCTTTTCCACCCCAGGTTCCAGAACTCAGCTCTTCCTAGAGCAGAAGTTGTCCCTTGGCAGAAGAATTCCTGCACCCACTTGGTCTCCATCAGTTGGTGACTTCTTGGAGCCTTCTGCCAAACACTATCCCAGAGCCCTCCTGGATGTGCTGATGGCACCATCAGGTTCTGTGGTAAGGAGCATTTCCTGGAGCCTCAGAAATGAGGAATTGGAGCCAAACCTTTGTTCTCCAGGGAAAATCAACTCCTGTTCTCTGTCCCACTTTGATTTCAGCAATACTTCCCAGTTCCCCAGAATCATGGAATGGTTTGGGTGGGAAGGGACCTTAGAGATCCATCCAGTGCCACTTTGATTTCAGCAATACTTCCCAGTTCCCCAGAATCATGGAGTGGTTTGGGTGGGAAGGGACCTTAGAGATCCATCCAGTGCCACTTTGATTTCAGCAATACTTCCCAGTTCCCCAGAATCATGGAGTGGTTTGGGTGGGAAGGGACCTTAAAGATCCATCCAGTGCCACTCCTGCCATGGGCAGCGACCCCTCCCACCATCCCAGCTTGCTCCAGCTCTGTCCAGTCTGGCACTGGACACTCCCAGGATGCAGAGTCCACAGAGGCCTCACCAGGGCCTCCCCACCCTCCCAGGGCAGAATTCCTTCCCAGTATCCCATCCAGCCCTTCCCTCTTGCAGCTTAAGGCCATTCCCCCTTGTCCTGTCACTCCATTCCCTTGGGATTGAGGCAGCTCAAGTCACAGAAGAGCACAATTTGTATTTTCTGCTCAGTTTTCCACCAGAATCAATCCACTGATCCTAATGGATTTCATCCACTCGGGCACTGGTGGAAGGAGCTGAATTTCATCTCTCAGTTCTCCAGGACAACATGGAATTGTCCTTTTCCAGGGGTGCCTTTCACAGGAGCACGAGGATTCCTTATGAACACCATCCCAAGGCACTGGAAAACACATCCAGCTGAGGCCTTCCCAGTTTTATTCCAGTGATAACTGCCAGGGATCCAACTTAAACACATTTTTTCACCTGCTTTTGCTATTTCAATCAACAAGGATTTCAAATAAGCTGGGGAAACTCTGGCTTCATCCCTCTTGCTTTTTTTTCCTCTTCTCCTAAATAGTCCTTTCCTCCAGGGCATTCCCTCTCCTGGCAGGAAGATGTGGCTGATGCTCCTTTTTGAGGACAACAACAGTGGAAAGAGGAAAAGAAAAATGAAAGCTGTAAACTCTGTCCCATTGCAGGCTGCTGATGTCCTGGCTGGGCAATTTCCTTCTTTCCCTGTGGATTTCTAACTCCTCTGATGTTTAAAATCTGTGCTGGGGTTGCAGGAACGACCCCTGCCCCCTCTTTGCCAGGCTTTAAAAATGGTGTGGGCAAAGTTATGAGTGAGGAGTGGGTGAGACAAACAGGGAAACTCCCACCTTTGGGTTTGCTGAGATGAAATCCCTCTTTTCAAGTGCCAAATTCACAAAGTGCCACCAGTGCTGCTCATTTGCATCCAAACTTGGTCAGTTTAAGGGGAGGGAGAAGCCAAAACATTCCCTGCCCTGGTGACACTCTGCCATCACTCCTACCCCAACAATTCCTATTTTTTTTTAACTTCTATTTCCAAAGTTTACATTTTGTGCAGGTGAGGAGAAGTGCTCTATGGTGGAGGAGCCCATCATTTACCTCAGGTTTCACTCATTTCGTGGCCACAAAGCTCTTTTTCTTATCATTCTCCTTTTCCAGGAATACCTTTGTGTTATTTCCTGCCCTGAGTTTTCATTCTCTTTTCCCAAAAGCTTTCCAGTGTCAGCTGAAGTGTCAGCATTCCAGGGAAAGCCAGGTGCCTCTTAGACCATATTGAATGAGAAAAATAGAAATATAGCTGCAGCCTTAAAGCTAAATTTTGGTTCAGTTGTTCCATTTGGGACCATAAATGATTTTTGGCACCTAAATAATGTCCTGGCACTGCAGCAACCACACTCCCCTCACTTCCTGGAGAGCTGAAATTAAAAAAGGAAGAAGAAATTCACGTGAATTAGCCATGAACAAAATAAGAATCTGATTCCTTGTGAGCAGCCCAGCCCTGCCCTCATTTTCTCTGGCTGTAATTAATTACAAAAGTTAAGAACAGAAACATTCTACCCCTCAATCCCCCTGGGGGAGGGAGGGGGAATAAATAAAGGTCAGAATTCCATATTTAACAAAAGAAAATGAAATTAAAACCAAGCTCAGTGAGCATCTGAGCAGAGCCTAAGTTGGGATAAGCAGTGAAGGAATTCTCAGTTCTGGTGTGAACACTGAGCAGATTAACTGGGCTGTCTCAGACCATGACAAAACACCCCTGCTGCAGCCATGAAACTGATAACTGATAACTATCAGTGCCTCTCAGCTGATAACAGAGCAGGATTTAATAAGGCTCCTCTGGAATTTGCATTTCTTCAGCTCACCACGGTGCTGGGTTGGTCTGACCTGACAAATTGCATCGTCCTCCAGCCTGTGGTAATTAACACACCCTGCAGACTGCACATTTCCCACCCTGCCGAGATCTCATTGTGCAAAGCCACTTTCACTCACTCAGATTTGCTCCAGGTAATTCCTTCTTTCATGGAATTAAGGTTGGAGAGACCTCCAAGATCATTGAGTCCATGGTCACCACTCAACCACGGCCCCCAACTGCCACATCCTCACATTTTTCCAACATTTCCAGGTTTGGTGACTCCACCACTGCCATGGGAAGCTGTTCCAATGCTTGACAGACTTTTCCAGGAACGAATTTTCCCTAAAATCCACCCTGGCCCTGAGGCCCTTCCCTCTCCTCCTGTCCCTGTTCCCTGGGAGCAGAGCCCAACCCCCCTGAGCCCCCTCCTGGCAGGGACTTGTGGAGATTTTTGAACTCCTATGAACAAATTAAGCTTCACCAGAGACAAAAATCTTCCTCCTTGCAAGCCAAAAATCTCTCAGCCCAAACCTGGGGATTTCTGTAGATGAGCAAATCCCACCGAGCACCTCGTGAGTTCCAACCCAGCTCTGCTGTTTTCCCAGCATATCTAAACACAAACCCTTTGGAATCTTAGCAAGGGAAAGGAGGATCCCAGCTATTTAAATCCCCACAAATAATTGTAAATAGCTGTGTAAAGCTGTTCCTTTTTCTTCCCCAGGAAGAAGCCTCTCTCCAAAGACGTTTCTGTGCAGCACGTCAGGCTCTTTCCCACAGGTAACCTGGGATAATTCCAGCTCAGTTCCTTTGGAATGCACTCCAAAATGCTTTTTTTTAGGGTTTCTTCCCCACTGCTCTGAGGGATGAGTGATCAGAAACTGGCAGGGGTTGCAAATCTCACCGAGATTTCTCCTTTTTCAATCCAGTCCTAACAAATAAATCACAGCCCCCTTGGCTTTTTGGAGAGCAGCAGTCCCTGAATGCAGGCTGGAAATGTAGTAACTTGTCTAAAACTGGGAAATTATTGCAGGTTTCTCTGAGAGAAGGAAAAAGGAGCATTTTTCTGGCAGCTTACAGTGGCTGCTGTGGTTTTTTAGCACTAATAATTCGTGGTGGGAAGCCACAGCAGTGCTCAGCACAAGGGGTTTTGCTGCAGTGGATCTCTCTGTTTAAAGAGGATTTCTAAAGCTGATTCCACTTCTTAATTTCATTTTTAAAATATTTTTTAATATATTTTTAATTTTTTTTAAATTTTAAAAAATATTTTATCCTGACTGCATCTCATTCTCTTCTTCCTCATGGTCAGAGCCCTGCAAAAATGGGTCCAAACTTTATAAATCTCAAAAGATCTTCTTTCCTTGATCTTCTGTGGCTCTCCTGCCTTCCCCTGGTGTAAACCTTTCTAACCCAAATTCTTTTCCTACCTGCCATGGAAAAACTCACTGTGGTGGAATTTAAAGTAGCAGAAGGAATAGAAAAGCTCAGCTCATTGCAGTCACCAATTCCACATGCCAGATGTGCTGGTGACAATTATTCCAGTGGCAGGGGCTGGAGATTCAGTCTAAAAATAAAAAGAAAATTAAAAACACTCCAGAATTAAATTGTCTCTAGAAAAACAATGGTTCAAGTTTATAGGCAGGTGCATTTGCCAGTCTTTACTTAAAGAAATGGGTTTTTAAGTAGCTGATAAATTCATTTTTTATTATTTTGAAACGAGGAAAAAGAATGGAAATCAGTATTTTCTTTTGCTGGAGGTTTGGAGTTTGATTTGCAGCATGAACTCCTCATCTCAGTTTGCTTTTTGCTCCCTTTATTCCACAATTTTCATTCGTGGGAAGCTGATTTTGGAGTGAAACTCTGGAGCAGGTGAGAGAAAATCCTGTCAGCCCAAATCAGCATTTCCTGAGGAAATCTGGCCCTGAGAGCCAGGTGGGAACGGGAGGCAAGAGCAGACAGCTCTCACTCCCTGCAGGAATTGTGTCCAGAGGTGCCAGGGGCAGGAATGGGATCAAATCCTTGGAATTCTGAGGGAGAATCTGAATCCTGGAATGCAGGCATGAGCAGAAAATGAGCCTGGTTGTGCTTTGGAGGGCTTTTGTTTAAATTAAATCAAGAATTAAGTAGAATGAAAGCCGAATTAAGTGAATTTATGGAGTGGTTTCACTTTGGAAAATTCCCTGAGGATTTGCTGGATCTTTCTCTGGATTTGGAATTCTGGAGCCATCCCTGGCAGTGTCCAAGGCTGGGTTGGGCAGGGTTTGGAGCACCTTGGGGTAGGGGAAGGTGTCCCTGCCCATGGGCCAAGGGGATTTTTAAGGTCCCTCCCCACCCAAACCATTCTGTGGTGCAGATGAAGAGAAAAAAGTTGATTAAAGCTGATTGATTTCAAATTATTTGGGGAAATACCAGAAAACTTCACTCAGAGGGCTTTGCAGGAGACCTGAAGCAACACAAACCAAGATCTTTTAGAAAGGAGATTCTCATTTCAAAAGACCAAACTCAGGAATTCTACAGGTCAAAGACTGAATTTTTAGCACACAGAAATACCATTTTGATCAGCTGAAAGTTTCCACAATGGAAGATTTTTTTAGGTGTTGGGCCAGATTTGATCAATGTTCTGAGCAGTGTTTCATTTGAGGATTCTGATTCCTCCACTTGAAAAGAGCTATCAGTGCAAAGCAGATTTTTTTATTTTTTTTAATCCAGGCAATTTTTGGTCATGAAATGAGAAAGAATTCAGTAATTTTAGTATTTCATCTGTGGCAGTGCTGGCTCACCCACCCCTGCCCTTCCTTGGCTCCAGTGCCAGCAGCCTTAGGGTGAATGGATGGAACTGCAGGTCAGATTTTCCCAAATAAAAAGAGGATTTTCTTCACTCAGATCCCATTTCCTCCCTCCCTGAAAACCCATTGGTGCTGGAATCCTGCTGGGACAGCACTGGGAGCATAAACACCTGGCTGTGACCAGAACTGGTGGAGGCCAGAAAACCCAATTCCAATTCAAAAGACCTCAAAATCCTATGAAATATCTAAAACTGCTGCCAAAACCAGCAAATAAGTTCCTAAAGCACTCAAAACTCTGCCTTTCTCGTGCATCAGGAAATATTAAAAGATGAATCTCCTCATTGACCATTCAAATCCAAACAGGACTAGATTGCTCAGTTTCCCTGAGTCTGGCAGAAAATTTGAGGCTGTGTCACACAAGAATCCAACTTCTTTTATTTATGGCAGCCCTGCAGGGAAATCTGCATAAATTTAGATGCTGAAATCCAAATTGAAGCTGTGAGCTTGGCCTCTTTATTCTTTGCCCCTGGCTGTGTGCAGGTGTAATTAAAGTCATTTTGATGTCTCATTGCTGGGATGTGTTTGGTGGTTTGCTCTGACGGATTTCAGTGGATTGCTGGTGTGCTTTTAGTTTTTAATTAATTTCATTTTTCAGAATCACAGATTTCAGGCCCCGTTAAGGTGGTGAAAAGACCTCGAAGCTCCCTTGTAGCTCAGCCTTTCATTAAGGGCTTCTCTCATTTTGACACCCCCAGTGGTGCTTCTCTTGGCTTTAACTCCAGTTTGAGTCTGGAAATGAGGTGCTGTCCACCCAAATTTGCCAGAATTTTCATTTTCAGTTGTTCTAAAACAAACTCCTCACCTTGAACCTTATCCACAAGGGCTGGGATTAATCTCACACGATCTGGGATATGTTAAATAAAAATATTTCTCTCTCTGAGCAAGTTGCTTTGCATGTGACCAGAACTTTTCTTTTTGGATCATTTCAGGGATTTGGATCCTGAATCCAAGAGCTCCCATCAGCTGCTCCTGAAACCAAGGCCACCTCTGTCCTCAGATGCCAGGAAGGTCCTCCAGGACAAGAACTTGCACCTGACTACACCAGAGACTGGGTGAGCTCACTTTGGGGTGGGATGAAGGTTAATCCTAAACCATCAGCAGCCTGATTAAACACAGGGTGCTGCAGCATAAAACTCAAGTTTGTCGTGGATAGGAATGGTTTCATTTTGCCATAATTCACACCCACAGGAAGGGATTTTCAAGAGCTTTCTTTCCAGGGGATTTCTGAAGGGAAAAAGATGCTGAAAGAAACTTGGTCCACCTGTAGACAAACTGGAATTGAGTGGTACAATTGGTTTTGAGTGATTAATTTGAGTGATAAATTGATTTTTAAATGAATTTATCGGCGTTCTATGTCATTCTCTCTTTAGATGATTACCACAGTTCCTGCTGAGTGGCATTTGGGTGTTACCATGATCTGGAAGTTCCTATCTTTAAATCCCAGCAGCACTGAGCTCTGTGGTGCCTTGACCTTCCTCGCCCCCTCAGCCTCGTGTCTCGGGCAGCCTCTCTGCCCCTGGGTGATGGCCACCCTCAGTTATTCACTCCACAGCCAAACAGGAGACCCCTCCTGTGTCATTTAAACATTTGAAGATGTTTCCTCCTCAAATCTTCTCTCCTTGTAGAGAGGAGAAGATTTGAAGAGAGATCTTCCCTGGTTTTAGGCCTTCAGCTCCCAAGTGAGCTGCGTTTTCTTTGACATCACCCCCACAAGGAGTCTGTGCCTTCCTCTGCTGCTCCTGTCCCAGGAGATCTGAGCTCTGGCTGTCACCAGGGACACTTTGGCCTTTCTTCCTGGATAATCCCTTTTTCCCCCCCCTCTCTTGGCCATCTGTTGTCACCTCATGCCCTGATGGGACTCCCAGCACGGCCCAGGGAGGCAGAGCAGGCCAGATCCCACTCCCACAGCAGGAATTAGGGCTGTGCCTTTAGCCAGGCTCTTTGGAATGACCACAGAGCTCATCTGAAAGCTTCATCTCAGAATCAGCTGTGCCCTGTGGCTGTTGGGAAAGTGGAATTCCATGGAATTCTAGAACTGTTTGGGTTGGAAAGACCTTAAAGCCCATCCAGTTCCATGGCAGGGACCCCTCCCACTGTGCCAGGCTGCTCCAAGCCCCAATGCCCAGCCTGGCCTTGGGCACTGCCAGGGATCCAGGGGCAGCCACAGCTGCTCTGGCAATTCCAGCCCAGCCCCTCCCACCCTCCCAGGGAAGAACTGGATCAGGGGCTCAATCCCAGGGCTGATTCCTTGTTCTCATTCCATCCAAACCAAGGCCCCATTCCTGCTGTATCTGAACACCCATCCCGTGGATTTTCACTGACATATTCTCACATCCTCTAAAAACCCCCCTGAAATAATATTTCATAAAAATATGAAATCATAATCCCTTGAAATAATAAGGTGCTTTTCACATGAAACCACATAAGAAAGGCTCAAGAGCTTTATAAGATCTCCACTCATTCCCTTCATCTGGAAGCAGAATTCTGAGCTGACCTTGCTGAGAAAACCCCTCTGAATTCCCTTGAAATCCCAGCTACTTCCCTGCCACTGCCATTCCAAGCACTTCATTAACACCCTGGAAAAAGGTTGGATCTGGAGGCCTCTGCAGATCCATTTATCCCGAGAATTTGTGCTGAGGGGGCAGCAGAGGCAGCTCCTGAGAGGAATTGGGTGTGCAATGAGCTGCTGAGGGATTCTGCATCATCTGCTCTACTGGTTTGGCCAAATTTAGAAATACATCCTCTGAGAGATGGTGGATTACAAACCACCCCCCTCCCCACCAGGTATGGGAAAAAGGAACCTCTCCTTGGAGAAAAGTGAAGGAGATAAAACTATTTATTTAACAAATGCACAGGAAAATGATAATAATGCTGAATAATAAAACCTCTCACTGTGGAGGGAAAAACCTGGGAAAATGTTAAAGTCCTTCCCAGGGTCTCTGTCTCCCTCTCTCTCCTCCTTGGAGCTGGGCCTTGGGGAAAAAAAAAAGTCCTCCCGATGTGTTCTGAGATGAAACAGTCCCACAAGGCAGAAAAGGAAAATCTGAAATTCCAGAGAAAACACAGTTCTACTCTCAGCAGGGAGAAGACCCAAAAGCTCACTGAAAAACCAGAGTGCTACTCTGCTCCTCTCTCACAGCCCAACTGCAGAAAAAACAGTGAAAAAAAAAGTGCAGAGAGTGAGATTGTGTTATCTCTGTCTGTGCCCTTGAGGGGTTTTTCCTTCTCTCTCTCCACTCAGGCTCAATTTAAAAGCACAGAAAGGCAGGGAGAGGTGATAGGGNGGAACTTCTCCTTGGAGAAAAGTGAAGGAGATAAAACTATTTATTTAACAAATGCACAGGAAAATGATAATAATGCTGAATAATAAAACCTCTCACTGTGGAGGGAAAAACCTGGGAAAATGTTAAAGTCCTTCCCAGGGTCTCTGTCTCCCTCTCTCTCCTCCTTGGAGCTGGGCCTTGGGAAAAAAAAAAAGTCCTCCCGATGTGTTCTGAGATGAAACAGTCCCACAAGGCAGAAAAGGAAAATCTGAAATTCCAGAGAAAACACAGTTCTACTCTCAGCAGGGAGAAGACCCAAAAGCTCACTGAAAAACCAGAGTGCTACTCTGCTCCTCTCCCACAGCCCAACTGCAGAAAAAACAGTGAAAAAAAAAGTGCAGAGAGTGAGATTGTGTTATCTCTGTCTGTGCCCTTGAGGGGTTTTTCCTTCTCTCTCTCCACTCAGGCTCAATTTAAAAGCACAGAAAGGCAGGGAGAGGTGATAGGGAATACTCAGGTCACCCCAAGACCTCAGCAAGAGGCAGGACCTGGAAGGGTGAAGTTGGAAAGGTCTCCCCCATGGCAGATGGGCTGAAATGTGGACACAGCACTCAAGGTGAGGCCACACCTCGGGTGCCATGTCCAGTTCTGGGCCCCTCAGCTCAGGAAGGACGTGGAGATGCTTGGACACATCCAGAGGAGAGCAACAGGGCTGGTGAGGGGCTTGGAACACAAACCCTGTGAGGAACAGCTGAGGGAGCTGGGGTTGTTTATCTTGGAGAAAAGGAGGCTCAGAGGGGACCTCACCACTCTCTCCAACTCCCTGAAGGGTGGTTGTGCCAGGTGGGCTTTGGTGTCTTCCACCAGGCAGCCACTGACAGAAGGAGAGGGCACGGCCTGGAGCTGCCCCAAGGGAAACACAGGTGGGATGGTAGGAAATTTGTCACAGAAAGAGTGAAAAGGGGCTGGCATGGCCTGCCCAGGAGGTGGGGCAGTCACCATCCCTGGGTGTGTTCCAAAAACCTCTGGATGTGGCACTCGGTGCCATGGTTGAGGTGGTGTGAGGGCATGGGTGGGACTCGGTGACCTTGGAGCTCTCTTCCAACCTGGTGATCCTGTGATTTTCTGTGATTTTCTGTGATTTTCTGTGATTTTCTGTGATTTTCTGTGATTCTCTGACTCTGTGATTCTTGATTTTCTGTGATTCTTGATTTTCTGTGACTCTGTGATGCTGTGATTTTCTGTGATGCTGTGATTTTCTGTGATTTTCAGTGATCCTGTGATTTTCTGTGACTGTGATTTCTGTGATTTTCTGTGATTTTCTGTGATTCTGTGATATTCTGTGATATTCTGTGATTTTCTGTGAATCTGTGATTTTCTGTAATTCTGTGACTGTGTGATTTTCTGTGACTGTGATTTTCTGTGATTCTTGATTTTCTATGACTGATATTCTGTGATTTTCTGTGATTTTCTGTGATT
>VYXG01003523.1:191800-202696 GCA_013397235.1 Lanius ludovicianus | reverse complement strand
TCTGTGACTCTGGATTTGCACCACAGCACATTTGGGTGTTGGGACTCGAGCAGTGCTTGGGTTTAGCACCTTTAATAAAGGAGCAGAGAAACAACCATGAGGGGAGGGAAAAAAGCAAACTGCTCATCTGAGTCATTCCCTGGGCCTTGAGGCAAAATCCTAAAGGAAATATGGGNTCTGTGACTCTGGATTTGCACCACAGCACATTTGGGTGTTGGGACTCGAGCAGTGCTTGGGTTTAGCACCTTTAATAAAGGAGCAGAGAAACAACCATGAGGGGAGGGAAAAAAGCAAACTGCTCATCTGAGTCATTCCCTGGGCCTTGAGGCAAAATCCTAAAGGAAATATGGGAAATTCAGGGGGAAAAAAATGGGTTAAAGGTGTGATTGATGGAAATGCTCTTGTGGAGAAGCAGCTGAAATGTTGGGGAGAAAATCCCCCATTTTCTGAAATATTCTGGTCCAGCCTGTAGGGATTTTTAAAAAATATTGAAGTGGTTTAATCTTTTCTTCTTCTTTCTCTCCAATTTTATGCTTCCAACACTTGGGATGGAAGAAAGAGTAAATTAAAAAAAGCCACCAAGGGGTAAGAACATGAGCATGTTGAGCTCCAGGTAAATCCAATGAAGGAAATGACATTTTCCAACAGCAGGGATGAATCCAGTCCTAAAATCCTTAAAGCTGGAAAACACCTCCAAGATTACCAAACCCAACCCTGAATTTTTTGTAAAATTTGTCCAATCTGGCAATTTTTCTATCAAAAAATAGAAACCTTCAGCTGTGTGGGAGCAGCATTGCCATTCCTCAGGTCCTTCCCACTCCATGGAGTCGAGTCCTGCTGTTGTTCTGTTGCTTCTGCTCTGCAATTAAAAGAAATCAAATTAGATTTAATCAAGTAAAAATGAAAGGTTTTGGTTGCACATCTCCCCTCTGACCTGCAGTTTTCAGCAGGACAGTTTCTAATTTCATTTCTAAGACCACAGCTCTGGTCTTCTCCTTGCAAGTAGCCCGTGGTAATCTGGTTTTTCCTGATTCCACCCCAGATCCCACAGATGGAATTGGGGATTTTTCTGGCCTGAGCTTCCAGTTGTTTTCACTGCCAGGTTTAAGTGATTTATCCCTGCAGAGCAGAGTCCTGCAGGGCAAAATATCCTGCAACTGTCCTTTGAAGTAAATGGTAACTTCTTTAGGGCCCTGGCTGCTCCATTTCACTGCTCCCTTTCCCTTTCCCTTTCCCTTTCCCTTTTCCTTTTCCTTTTCCTTTCCTTTCTCTTTTCTTTTTTTCCTTTATTTCCCTTTTTTCTTTTTTATTTTCTTTTTATTTAATTTCTTTTTATTTCATTTTCCTTTCCTCTTTCCTTTCCTTTCCTTTCCTTTCCTTACCTTTCCTTTCCTTTCCTTTCCTTTTTCTTTCCTGTTCCCTTTCCCTTTTATCTCTTTTTTTTTTTTCCTTCCCATTTTTCACTTCTTTCCCACGTTTCTGATTGGGAAATTTCACTAAAAGGGAAAACTTCAAATTTTGGCTGCTTCACCTCTACTAATTCTCTGTGCTGAGGTTTTCAGGGCAGGACTAAACACACATTATCCAAACTCATTTTGGGGAAAAAATGAGGGAAAAAAGCAGGAAGGAAAGGGAGCTTCTCATTCCTTCCTAAACCCCTTGGGCATCCCCATGGCACAGACCCCCTGAGCTCCAGTTTTCCCCCATATTTTTGGCATTCTGGAGTAATTTTAGAAGTTTTTTCATGACTTTCACAAGTCATGGAGTAGTTTGACAAGAAACCTTCATTAAATTGCACATTTCTGATACCACCCAGACCAGGAAAACCCTCCCTCTGGAAATGATTTCCCAGAGTTTTCCTGATCCTCTGCCCTTGAGAAGGGACAGCCCGGGAGAAGGGCAGGGAATACTTTGGCTGAACCCTGTGGGAGGCTGGATTTGGGCACACTGAAGTCCTGTGGGATGAAATATTCCTTTCCCTTGATAAAATATCCCTTTCCCAGTGAGAAAATTCTCAAAGACTTCCACACTACCTCAGGCAACCAAAAATTCCCTGTTTCTCATGGAAGTACCACACTTTTATGCCACTGTTCCTGATCCCTTCTTCCTGGGGTATGGATTTATTCAGCCACCACAGAAATATTTTTTCCATCTGTAATTAATTCCCATGAGCTAAACTGCTCCTTGCAAGAAGGACAGGGCTGGAATTCACTTGGATTTCTGCACCCTGGATAAACTCAGGGTGGATAATCATTGAACCCCCTCCCAGACTGATAAATCTCTGAATTTATAAATCCTAAATCTCTGAGCTGGCCTCTCTCACCTAGACCAGAGACATTCTGGAATGGTGGAAGCATTGCCAGACAACTCCAATATCAATCCAGGCCTTTTCCTTGCTTTTTCCCAGGATCAATTGATGATATCTGGATGGAAATGGGAAGTTTTTATCAGAGAAGCTCCAGTGTGGTCGTTATCCCTGGCAGCACCTCTGAGCACTCAGGTTTTGGCTTTGGGTTTTCAAGATACAACAGCTCTGAGGTGCTACTCACTGGCTACTCCAGGTTTATGTTGGCCCTGGGAACACCAGAAACACAATTCCAGTAATTCCTCTTTTATTTACTCAGAATTCTTTCCTGCAGTGCTGCTGCACAGGTTTGGAAACAGGGGAGCTCCAATCCTCATCCCTCACCTGGAGCTGCTGAAGCTCTTCACTGCTCCTGCTGCAGGAAATCAGTAATCAAATGAAATCAAATGAAATCAAATGAATCAAATGAATCAAATGAAAGGGGAGAGGTGGGGTGGTTGTCTTTGCAAACTCCAGCAGTTCTCAGAGGATTGGGAGCAGCTTTTGTGTGATGGGGATTTATTTCCCCCTCTCTCAGCTGTGCCTGTGCCATCACCAGCTCTGCCAGATGGGATCCAACTCCTCTTTTACTCCTGTTCTCAACCAGGAATCTTTTCCCCCCTCTGCTCCAGGGAATTTGGGACTTCCAAGGACCACGTTCTTGCCCCAGCTGAAGGAGCTCTTGCTGAAGGTCTGTGGACTCAGGTTCCCCTTTCTCCAATTTGCCTTTCCAGAGAAGCCAAAGCTGAGCACCAGGAGCCAGGAGGAGCTGCAAAAGGAGAGGACACATGGAAAGGTTGGAGTGATTTTCATGGAATTACAGAACCAGGATGGTTTGGGTTGGGAGGGGCCTTAAAACTCATCCAGTGCCACCCCTGCCATGGGTAGGGACAATTTTCACTATCCCACGTTGCTCCAAGCCCCATCTACCATTCCAAATTAATTAATTCCCATTCCAGCATTCCAAATTAGTATTAAAAAACCCCAGCAACTGCTGAGGCAAAAAGCTCCTCACCCACATGGATGAGTTGGAGATAATCCCCCAAACCCACTGGAAATCTGTGGTAAATGCTGACTTTTTATGGGAATAAACCCCCTTCCCTTCTCCATGATTCCAGCAGATGCTGAAGCACCTGGCAAGAACCTCCAGAGGAAATCCAGCAAGGCCAAGTTGGGTTCTTCTCCTGAGCCTCAGCTCCAAACCCAGCCAGGCTCCCACTCCAAACCTGTGCTGCCTCCCATCCCACCCGGGCGGAAAAGCACCAACTCCTGATGGCCCCTTGGATCCCAATTTTTGGCACACTAACACTCTCTAACCCTGCTTTTCATCTCTTCAACAAAGCAAAATCTATCAAATATTATTGCTGAATCCATTTTTTTTATTAACTCTCCAAAAGGACAAAAAAAAAAAAAAAGGTTATTTATTTATAACTTTATTAAAAATGAATTTCTCTATTTCCCAAAGCCAGAATTTATTTCCCTGGGCACTCTCAGCTGGGAAATGGTGGAGATTTTTTTCCTACCGACCACAGGATTGTATCTTCCATTAATTTCTCACTTCCTTCCCCTCCTATGTTATGGATTTAATTGAGGTGTGGAAGCACCAGACCTTCTGATAATATTGTCTGTGTGGTGGGATTGGTGAATTATTTAGAAGAGGGATTTTGTGAAATGTTCAGAGGGAAACTGGGAGTGAAAACCAGTTCAGAGTTGGGGGTTTTTTTTAAATAAAATGTGGCTGAGTCACAATTATTTGATTTGAAAGTGGATTTAAACAACCTAGTGAGGAGTCATCAGCAAAAATGAGAATAATTATTAAGAACCAGATGAAGGGGTAAGAAGTGAGTGAAGATTTGGATTTTGACAAGACAATAAAACTCTCAAATTAATGTTTCTCCTGATTAATTTTCATTGCCTTCTACTTCCAGAGCCCTTTTTTCCTGAGCAGGTTCCTCCTCAGAGCCCTTTCCCTGCACAGAAAATGGGATTTTGTCCCAGTTTGAAGCCACAGAGGAGCCCAAAGTGTCCCTCATGGCCAAGGGTTTTGTTGATTGAATGGGATGGACTGAATGGAGCAGCTCAGGGTGAGTAACTGAGATTCAGGGAGCCTTAAATTCCAAAGCTGTTTAGGAAGCACTTCCCATGGAGTACCTGACTGGATCCTCCAGCTGAAGATCAGCAGCTCTTCCAAGGATCCAGTTGAGTGAGGTGGGGGCTGGACTGGACTGAAACCCCCCCCCCAAATCCTGCAGCAAAGCGTGGAATCCTGGAATGGGTTGGGTGGGAAGAGACCTTAAAGCCCATCCATGGCAGGGCCCCCTCCCCCTGCCCCAGGCTGCTCCCAGCCCCAATGGCCAGCCTGGCCTTGGGCACTGCCAGGGATCCAGGGGCAGCCACAGCTGCTCTGGCAATTCCAGCCCAGCCCCTGCCCACCCTCCCAGCCAGCAATTCCCAATTCCCAGGATCCCATCCAGCCCTGCCCTCTGGCACTGGGAAGCCATTCCCTGGCTCCTGTCCCTCCAGCCCTTGTCCCCAGTCCCTCTGCAGCTCTCCTGGAGCCCCTTCAGGCCCTGGAATGTGCTGGAAGCTCTCCCTGGATCCTTCTCCTCTCCAGGGGAACATTCCCAGCTCTCCCAGCCTGGCTCCAGAGGGGCTCCAGCCCTGGGGCAGCTCTGTGGATTCCTCTGGATTTGCTCCAGCAGCTCCAGGTGCTGCTGCTGTTGGATCCAGCCCTGGCTGCAGCATCCCAGCCCTGTCAGTCTCTCCTCCCTTTTGCTTCTGTCCCTTCCCAGTTCTCCCAGCCAAGACCACTTCCACATTCATCCCCTCTTGGAATATTTACTCCTTCCTGCAGGAAACAAACCAAACCGAGTTTATTCCCTGAATTTCCTCAGCTTGGAGTCCAGAATCCTGCAAGAGCAATGTCAGCAATTCAGTCTTCTCCTATTTACAGGAACAGCCTTAAATTTGCAACTTTCCAGTGCAGGAATTGTCTCTTCATTTGGATTTTACAGAGCTGAGGATCCAGGACGAGGCTAAATATTCCTCTTATTTCCCAGCTGGAAAAAAAGGAATTACTTGTTTTCTGGGAGCAGGGGCTCACTTGCATTTCTTTCAGATAATAATGGAGGAAAAGAATCTCCTATTTTACACTCAGTTCTTGAGCCCTGAGCGTCCCAAACTTCCACGTGTGAGATCCCACATGTGGGCCAGGGAATCCAGGCCTTGCATGGAAACAGGAAATAGGATTTTGGAAGCATCAGGAAGAGGCTGAATTTCCTCAAGTCAACAAATTACAGCTTTCTTGCCTTCCCTCCCTCAGCTTTTCCACCGTTCCCTCTCCAGTGCTCCCTTCCCAGACTATGGATCCAATTCCAAACCCAAACATCTGGATGCTGCTGCCCTTCCCTGCATCCTGAAGTGTGGAACATCTGGCTGAGACTGAAAGCACAATTGCTGCTGGACTGTAGCTAGGGAATATTGACATTCCATTTCCCCAATTTTTTGAGGGAATTCTGTTTTTATTGGTAGGGAAGGGTGTTTGGATCACCTTAAGCTGGTCATGGTCAAGCTGAGCCTGGAGTTTTACAGATTTAATGTTTTCTGAAGAACCTCCAATGCTGATGTTTTGAGGATTTGAGTCTTTTTGGAGAACCTCAAATTCTGATGAAGATTTGAGTCTGCCCTGGGACCTCAAATCTGGATGGTGTGAGGGTTTGAGTCTTGCTGGGAGCCCTCAAATCCCAAGGGTCTGAGTCTTGCCTGTGGATCTCAAATCCTGAATTCCCTCAGTCCCAACTGCTCCAGGCTCCCACTGGTGCTGGATTTAGGGAAATGTGGATGTGATGGTGGCATCTTCTCTTAAACCCCACCCAGCCAAGCTGAGTCTTTCCTGTTTTCTCTCATATTAAGGAGAAATGGTGAATTGTTATTTAGATTGGATATTCATGGAAAATTTCCTTATGGAAAGGGTTGGAACAGGGGGTGGAGACCCCATCTCTGGGGGATTTAAAATCCATGTGGCACTTGGGGACACAGTGGTGGCCTTGGCAGTGCTGGGAATGGTTGGATGATCTTAGAGGGCTTTTCCAACCTAAACAATTCCATGATTCCATTCATCTTCCAGCCACCAAAGCATGAAATGAGAAACAAACCCCACACCTTTCCAAGAGGATAGAGATTTATTTCACTTTAAAAAAAACAACCCAAATCCCACCCTAAACCCAACCAGCCACCCCAGAAGCCGTTGGACTCCTTCCCTTTTCCAGCCTCTGCTAAAAAATAGGTGCTCTGATCTCTACACAAACATTAAAACCCAACTAATCAGCAGCCCCAGTCTGGAGGGGAGGGGGGAGCCTGGATTTAATTAATTTGGGCTAACGAGGGCCTTCTGCCCGGACCTTTCCTCCTCTCTCCTCCAGCAGGAAGGGAATTGCCGCCACTCCTGTGACTCCAAGCAGCCATAAATATTCCAAACACACTGATCACACTGGGAAGTTAAAAAAATCCCCAACAGCAACAAAGCACCCACGGTTGATGTGTTGGGAGTGAAAAGCACATGGTTAAAAAAAAGGGGAATGCCCAAATCCCCCAATATTCCCACGGGAATTGGGGACAACATGCAAGGTCCTGGAGAGGAAGAGCAACCCAGAGTCTGCACAGGATGTTACACCTGGGAGTAGCTACGTGTGGTGTTACTTCTCCCTCACCCAGCTCTGCTCAACCCCTGGATCCAGCAGTCCCTGGATGAAACAACCCCTGGATCCAGCAGTCCCTGGATGAAACATCCCCTGGATGAAACAATCCCTACAACACCCACAGACCCAGAATCTGGGCTCTGAGGTTTCCCCACCGTGTTTGATCTCTGAAGAACCTCACTGGTCACTCCCTGTCCCTAAAATCTTCCATCCTGAATTTCTGTTGGCTTCCCCACCTCCCCATCCCAGCTGAAGCTCCATGTGAAGAGCTTGGAAGATGAAAATCAGGGATAAAGGTTTTGCCTCTCTCTGGGCCCTCCCTGGAGCCACCACAAACAGCTGGAAGCAACACCTGACCTACACCAGGCCAGCCTCCCCATCCACAAAATCCCTGGAAATATCCCACGGCACTTGAAATTCAGCTTTTTCAGGCTCTGGAAAAATTGAAACTGGGAAAGAAAATCCTTCAGGACCTCGGGATGGAGCTGCAGGTCCTGGCAGCACTGCACTGCCTCTGCCTGGGATGGAGCTCCCTTTTCCCACACTGGGATTTGGGGTTGTGGCTAAACCAGTGCTCCCAGTACAGAACAGAGCCTTCCCCTTTTCCCACTCTGCCTCCCAGCAAGGATGAGGCCATGGGAAGCTGGGAAGAGGATTATCCTGGATAGCTGATAAAAATCAGCAGGAAAAATAGAGGGAAGAAGTTTTGGAAAGGTGACCTTGGCTCAGGGAATGCCTGGGTGGGATGTGGTGCCTCTCCTATCACTTTGGGATTTTTTTTCAGTCCTTTTTCCTTCGCTACAAAACCCCTTTATCCCTGCTCACCAATTTCCTCAGAACAAAGGAGTAAAATCCTTCCTCAGCCACGCTGGATGTGAACTGGGGTGACATCCTGGGTGCCTCAGCTGTCCCAGCTGAGCAGGGACAGCAGATGGGAACAAGGTGCTGCTCCAGGAAAACTGCAGGGAAACTCCAGGAAAACCAACCAGGGGTGACCCTGAGGGGCAGGGGGCCACGAGGAAGCTGAGAGGAAGCTGATCCCAAGGGATGGGAGGAGAACTGGGAAAGGCAGGGTAAACCCAGCCCTGTCAGGGCCACTGGGGGTGTGTATCCCACATCCTGCCAGCACAGGGATCAGGGATGCAGGTGAACAGCCAGGCCTGGCATTCCCACTGGAATGGGGCTCCAGGCACTGGGACAATTAAAGGACGGCACCAAACTGGCTCAGGGTCCAGCTGATCCAAGCCAACAGCACAAAGTTGGGCTCCTACCAAAGTTCTGGGTCAGCTTTTCCTTAAAAAGGATTATTCCAGTGGGGAAAAAACAAAAAACAGGAGGAAAAATTTGGAAGCAAAAAGGGGCGGCATAAAAAAAACACCAATCAGCAAAAAATAACCGGATTGTTTCTCCATGATCCATTCCTGAAGTTCCCAGTGGAGGCTCCCCCTTTTCCCAGGAGCTTGGCACAGCCAACACCTCCCCTGTTATAAAAACACCCCCTGGGGGGGCTCCCTGCTGCTCTGCTCTGGAAAACAATAAAAAGGTCCCTGCGGAGAATCCCTGGATTCACTCCTCCTTCGGCCTCCTCCTCCTCCTCAGGAAGGGCCCGAGGCTGTTCCACACCTCGGTGTACATCAGGGTGCCCACGAAGACAAAGGCAGTGCCCAGCCAGTGCCAGCCTGTGAAGGGATTCTGGAAGTAGAGGATGGAGAAGATGAGGCTGACGAACTTGCGGAGCGTCACCACCAGGGTGACCGTGAGGGACGTGCACTCCGTGGTCAGGATGAAGACGCCGCGGATGCAGACGTACCTGGGAGCAGGAGTTTTCCAACGCAGGGATGGAGCCAGGGATGGAGCCTGGGGAGTCCCTTTGGGAATGGGAAGGGCAGCCTGGTGGGGGGGGGTGAAATTCCCTCCTGGGATCAGCATCTCCACGGCTGCGTTGGAACAGGACAACAAACTCAGGGAAACCCCAAATCCTGGATTCCCCCACTGGAGCAGCTGGGGCTGAGTTGGCAAAGGTTGGACAAAGGAAGCTCCAGACTCCTCCATTTCCTTTGAGCAGAAGTCCCAGAATTCCACAATGAACCAGGCTGGAAAAGACCTTTGAGATCATCCAGTCCAACCCTCCAGACTCCTCCATTTAGGTGGAGCAGAAGTCCCAGAATTCCACAATGAACCAGGCTGGAAAAGACCTTTGAGATCATCCAGTCCAACCCTCCAGACTCCTCCATTTAGGTGGAGCAGAAGTCCCAGAATTCCACAATGAACCAGGCTGGAAAAGACCTTTGAGATCATCCAGTCCAACCCTCCAGACTCCTCCATTTAGGTGGAGCAGAAGTCCCAGAATTCCCCAATGAACCAGGTTGGGAAAAATCTTTGACATCATCCAGTCCAACCTCAAAAAACCCAACCAAAACTGTTCCCCTTCCCCTGTATTTTTGGAGTTACACCAACAGCAGCTCCCAAGGGCAGGGAAGACTCCCAGGATTTAGGAACGCAGCCCCACTCCTGCTGTGCCACCCCATGGCATAAAGGACAAAGGATACTGGGTGATGACGTTCATGAGGAGGTAGAACCACATGATTGGCAGGGTCAGGCCGATCACTGGCACCTGGAACGGCTCTGCAGGGAAAAAGGATGGCATCAGGTCACTGCTGGAGGAGGATGCAAGGAGAGGACTCTCTCTCCTTCCCAGGATTTACCACGATCCAGGACTCCCTGCAGCCTGAGGCAGCCTTGCTGCTTGGAATTCCAGAGGGAAGAATGGAAAATAAGGAAAAATTAGGAAAAAGAGATCAGGAGAAAAGCTCCAGTGTCAGGACTATCGTGCTGGATGAATCCACGGTGCTCCCACGGCAAATCCTCTGGAGCACCAGCAGAAAAAAATCCCCAAAGGTCCATATTTAGATCCCTCATTGAGGATCTGGTCCTGCTACTCCCAATTTTGAGCTCCCACGTTCCTTTTCCCAGGGATCACTCTTGGATGTGGCTGGGCCTTGCTGGTGTGTGGGCACTGGTGAGAAATGTGGGCTTTAATCATGGAATCATGGAAGGGTTCCTTAAAGCCCATCCCATTCCACCCCCTGCCACCTCCCACTGTCCCAAGCCCTGTCCAGCCTGGCCTTGGACACTCCCAGGGATCCAGCCACAGCTTCTCTGGGAATTCCAGCCCCTCCCCGCCCTCCCAGCCAGCAATTCCTTCCCGAAAATTCCTCAAAATTCAACAGGCTTGGAGCACCCCAAGATGCCAGCACGCACAATTGCAGGAAGGGAACTTCCCAGAGGATTTTCCAGAGGACAGGGAGGTCCAGGAGCACGGAATTCCCTGCACAGCACTCACCAGACTGGTTGAAGAGCACGGCGTGGTGGTAAATGTTGGGAGCCAGGAGCAGGAATCCAGGGAGCGGCAAAGCGTGCTGGGAGGAGAAACAAACCCACAGTGGGGATCAGGGGAGGGGAATCTCCCCTCATTACAACAGGAATCCACCCCAATTCCCTGCTGGAAAGCAGCTGGATGACAGCAGGCTCCTCACTGCTCCAACCAACGGGGCCAGAGAGGGCTTCCCTCAGGGGTCTGTGCCGGGGCCAGTTCTGATCAATACTTTTACTGATGACATTGATGAGGGTATTGAGCCCACCATCAGTAAATCTGCAGATGACACCAAGCTGGGAGTGTGTGTTGATGTGCTGGAAGGCAGGAGAGCTCTGCAGAGAGACCTGGAATGGTTGGATGGAGGGGCAGAGTCCAACAGGATGAAGTTTAACAAGAGCAAGTGCCAGGTCCTGCTGGGGACAGAGTGGCTGCACAGTGGCCAGGCAGAAAGGGACCTGGGGGACTGATGGACAGCAGGC
>VYXG01003523.1:164393-177153 GCA_013397235.1 Lanius ludovicianus | reverse complement strand
GATGAGGAGGGTGGGGAGGAGGAGGAAGAGGAGGAAGAAGCAGCAGCTTCCAAAAGGGAGGATGAGGAGGGTGGGGAAGACAAGGAGGAGGAAGCAGCAGCTTCCAAAGGGGCGGATGAGGAGGGTGGGGGAGAGGAGGAAGAGGAGGAAGAAGCAGCAGCAGCAGCCGCCTCCAAAGGGGAGGATGAGGAGGGAGGGGAGGAGGAGGAGGAAGCAGCAGCAGCTTCCAAAGGGGAGGATGAGGATGGGGGGGAGGAGGAGGAAGAGGAGGAAGAAGCAGCAGCAGCAGCCGCCTCCAAAGGGGAGGATGAGGAGGGGGGGGAGGAGGAGGAAGCAGCAGCAGCTTCCAAAGAGGAGGGTGCGGAGAAGGAGGAAGCTGGAATTTTCTGCTTGGAAAAGCCTCCAAATTTAGAAAAAATGTGTTTTTAATGGGAAAATTGGATTCGTGGGGAGCCACCACAGAGTGGGAAAAAGGAGAGGAGGGTCTGGATGTCATTTCCAGGACTCTCCAGGTGTTTTCCTGCTTTTCCCCTGGATGCTTCCAAGCTGAAATCCTCCATCCCAAACTCCTGGAACATTCCTTGTCACAGGAATCTTGGAGTCTTTATTCTCATTAATCCATGGTGGAAATTGGATCAGAATCCCTGGTAAAGAGTGAAGCTAAATGAAGTCATTGTGTTGGGGTTTTTTTTTCCCCCTGAATCCATAATTTCCATCCTGGAAGAGTTTTCCATGCCTCCCTGGGAGCAGGTGAGGCTCAGAGCAAGAGAAGAATTTTTGATTTGCCGTGGAAAGGAATAAAACTCCTTTTGGCAGCAGCACTTCTGCTTCATAGAGAGAATTCCCTGTTTTCCAGAGGGGGAATTCTGCAGCAATTTTGAGGAGTTGTTAAACCACCAGCAAGAACCAAAATTCCAGACCCTTCTGGCTGGATCCTCAGGAAGTTCACCCTGGATTTAGGAGCCTGGGGAACAGGGTTGGATCAGGTGATTCCTGATTTTCCTGGCCTTTTCTCCCGGATTAATTGAGGCAGGAAGCACCTCCTGTGTTTATCCCACCACATTTGGGCCTCGTTGCCTCAGGTGGGTGTTGGGAAAGGCAGGAACAAAGCTGAGCTCTCGGCATGAGCAAAGAAATGAAGGAATTCAAGGATTTCTGGATTTTAATCCCAATTTTCCAAGCCAAGAGGAGCCTTTTTAGTGGGAGAAAAGCTTTTCCTGGCACTGAGGGTGGGTGGGAGCGTCACCCTTGGGTGGCCCCAGCTCCAACCTCTTTCCCTCTGCAGGTGAGGGACTCTCCAGGCCCTGTGCTGACTGCAGGGATTTCCAGGAGCATTTCCCAATGTTGTGTGCCCAGATCCTCGTGCTGGCAGTGGCCACGGGGCCATTCCGAGCTGGGGCTGCTCATGAAGGTGAGTGACAAGTGACCAGTGACACCTGGGTCACCCTGGGGGTGGCACCTGGGACACTTCCAGCAGGAAAATCCCTTTTCCAAGCAGCTTTTCCTGCTCCTGGCAGGGGGGGATGTGGCGGAGTGGAGCTGTGGTGCTGTTAATTCCCACAGGATTGGGATCACCAGGATAAAAGAGCACCTCCCAAGGAATTCAGGGCCTGAATTCCTGCTCTGGGATTTGTGGAGAAATCAGGGATCAGTGTCCTGCCTCTGTTCTGCCTCCTGCTCCAGAGGAAAGTGGGGAAAAAGGGAAAACAAATCCCATCCTGATTCCTCCTCTGAATTCCAGGACCTGCTTCCAGCCACCACACAGGAAATGGGAGAGGAAAATCCTCAAGGAAGCCTTGAATCCTTCTCCTACTTTTTAGGATCTGGGATAGCACAAGGACTCGCCTGTCCCCGGCTCCATGCAAGCCCACAAAGTTTTTGGGGATGAGGGGCTGGATCCAAAAAGCAGGAGGCAAAAGAATTCCATGGAAGAGCCTCGTGGATGACCCAGGGTGTGATTTTGGTCTCAAGAGGTCTCCAGAGTTCCCAGGATTGTCCCAGGCTGGGTGGGATCCTCCTTTTTCCAACAACCCCCAGGTTTGGAGGTGGAAATCCATCCAAATCCGTTAAATTCCTCAAGGAGTGAATGGAATCTTCAGCGTCGGCTCCGGAATTAATTTGATTAAGCTGCTGTCCATCAATTAACCACTCAACTCGACTCTAATGCTGTTTAATTCCGAGCTGGGAGCGGGGCAATAAATCAACCTTCGGAGATGTCTCTGGGAAAGCTGTGATGGATGGGACGAGGTCGCTTTGGAGGCTCATGGAAAATTCCAAATCCAATCCTATCCCCCTGTGATTAATAGAGCTGTCCAGGTGGGATTTTCTCCACAAGGTACCAATCCAAATATCTTTAACATCCCACATTTCCCATGGCAGCTCCAGGTGCCTGATTCAAGCAGCCATTCCTGGGGTTTGGGAATTTTTTGCCAAGCTGGAAAGCACCCACAGTGGGCTGGGATTGCTGCTTTGTAGGGAAAAGGGCACCCTCCTGCCCTCTGGAATCCCAAATTTGTTGTTTTCCTCCTCATTTTCCCTGGATGCAAATGAGGGGGGGGGTGAGGAAGACTCTCAGGAATCAGGATGGATGGAGGGGGCTCTCTGGGAATTTGGGATGTGGATGAGGCAGCAAAGACCCCTCTGATACCCATTTTGAGGATGTTTTCCAAACCAGGGCCAAAAAAGCAGAAAAATCTGCACTTTCTGGGGTGGCTCCAAGAGGTGGGTAGTTCTGGATTTTCTTGGGAATTTCTTGTGGGAGTACAGGGTGTGGTTACCTTGGGAAGCTGCTGAAGGATTTCCACCAGGCCTGAGGATGGAGATCAGGACAGGGATTTGCTTCCCTCCAAGTCTTTCTGGGGGAACAAGGAAATCAAAATCCCAAAGCTGAGGAAAAGGAATAGATCCAAGATAGAAAGAGCAGCTGGGAAAGGAACTCGTGGTGATCCATGAGCAGCTGAGCTGCTTCCAAGACTCCCTGGACAAGGAAATCTCTGGAAAGAAAAACTGAAATAATTATCTCCTATTTTTCCTCAAGGAAAAGTGCTTTATATTCCCAATTTTAACCCAAAAGGAGCCAATCCCTATTTTTTCTGCAGTAAACAAAGTTGGGAAGAACTCAGGAGGCACAAAGAAGGATGAAAAACCCCAAATCCTTGGGTAATATCCATCCACAGCTGGAAAATGATCCCTTTTCCTGCTGGTGGCCAAAGGGGATTGATCAGAGGCGCAGCAATGAAGGACAGCACAAAACCTGAATATTTCCAAGCCCTTTGGGGATCCTGCTGGGAGGAATGGGATAAAAGTCCAGGGAATTGAAGAGGTCGGGTTAAAACAGGTTTTCCATGTGCAGCAGAATCCTGGGAAACACAGCCAGCTCCTCTGCCTGGAAACTGGAACAGATTCTCCAGCCTGGTTGGGGCGAGTTGGGGGTCCAGACCTGCAGGTCAAAGTCAAGGCTGGATAAAATCCAAAATGACAAAAAAAAATGGGGAGGAAATGGGACAAGGTTGAGCCCAGTCCCGGTGAGGAAGATGTAACTCCCTCCTCCAGCAGGGTCTGGAATAACTGCCTGCAAGGGAGAGAAATTCCAAGGAAAGTACAAATTTTCTGTGTTGCTCACAGAGCCTTCAGGTGTTGAAGCGTCCCTAAAAGTCATCAGATTCTTGTCCCTGAAATGGATTTATGGAATGCCTGAAAAATGAGGAATTCAGTTAGGAGGGAACACTGGGAAGGGAGAAATGCCTTGATGCTGTTGAAGGAAATTCCCCTGCACTCCTGTCCCTTCCCTGCCATGGGATAGGTTGGGAAAACACTCCAAGTGTTCATTGTTGGCACAAGATGCTGCTCATGCCCAGGGCTGGGTGGTCCCACATGTCTGTAGGTGGCCCTGATCTGAATCCCAGGGTGGTTGATGGGATGGCAGAGCTGCCACATTCCCGAGTTTCAGTTGTGGGTGGCTCAGGGGTCTGTGTGTGCCTGTGGGAAGACGGAATCCCCTGGCATTCCCTTGCTTCCAGAGGGTCCTACAGACCTGCAAGCCTTGATGGAGCTGGAATTTGGGATTTGTTGTTTAAATCACAGAATAGCTGGAGTTGGGAGGGACCTTTTAAAGGTGATTTAGTCCCGCCCTGCCATGGGCAGGGACTCCTTCCACTATCCCAGGTCGCTCCTTGCCTTGGACACTTCCCAGGATGGAGCATCTCTGGATGAGAAACTTCTCCTTGGTCTGAACATCTGAATGAGGAATTTGGAGGAAATTAAGGAAAACAGCACCTGTTGCTCTGGGAAGCACCTAAACGTGGTCCCTCCATGTCTCTCCCTTCCCTTTGGTATCCTGGGAATTCAGGTGGCTCTGGGGGGTTTCCATCATTCCAGGGATGAACCTCCCTGTCCCTGTTGTCCCCCAGCCTGCAGGACATCAGAGGTGGCCGACGTTCTGTTCCTCGTTGGGCAGTCGGAGGGCGCAGCGAGGGAGAGCTCCCTGCAGCTCCGGGATTTCATCGGGAGCGTGGCCGGATCCTTCCAGAAGGCGGAGATGGGAAGAGGAGGCGTCCGCCTGGGCCTGGCTCTGTGTGGGGAGACACCAAGGTGGGTCTGTCCATCCTCCTCCAGCCACTCCTGGGTTCGTGGAATCCAACTCATGGCCATGGATAAAGAGCTGCTGCAGCTCTGGGGAACCTCTGAGCAGGAGTGGAACCCTCAGCGGAGTCATCCGGAGGTGCTCGGCCACAGGGAATTCTTCCAGGGCAGGAAGGAGGGGTTGAACATTCAAATTCCATTAAATTCCATTACATTCAGGTCCTGGGTTGTGGTACCACGGTCTGGGGCTCGTTCCCTGCGCTCCCTTGACCACTGTGAAGAGACCTTCTTGTAATGAGTTAAATCCATGGAATGGTTTGGGTGGGAAGGGCCCTTCCGGACCATTTCATTCCAGCTGCCGTGGGCAGGGACACCTTCCACTGTCCCAGGGTGCTCCAAGCCCTGTCCAGCCTGGTCTTGGACACTTCCAGGGACCCAGGGGCTGCCACAGCTGCTCTGGGCAACTGGAAACCAAATGTCAACATCATCCCTGGTTATTGTTGTTTTCAGTGCACCCCTCGCTCTTTATTCCTCCATTTCTCATTCCCAGGATGAGCATTGAGCTCACGGATTACGGGACCTTCAAAGAGCTGCTGGATGCAATTCAGGATCTCTCCTCCAAAGGCAGCAGCCTCCAAACAGGCTCAGCCCTGGCGTTTGCAGCTCAGGCTTTGTCCCACCAGGACACCCTGAGAGAGGAGGCAGCAAAGGTGGGTGAGCTCCTGAGGTGTTGTCCAGGGAGCAGCAGAGTCATCCCAGAATCCTGGAATGCTTTGGGTTGGAAGGGAATCCCAAGCCCATCCAATTCCACCCCCCTGCCATGGCAGGGACCCCTCCCACTGTCCCAGGCTGCTCCCAGCCCCAATGGCCAGCCTGGCCTTGGGCACTGCCAGGGATCCAGGGGCAGCCACAGCTGCTCTGGCAATTCCAGCCCAGCCCCTGCCCACCCTCCCAGCCAGCAATTCCCAATTCCCAGGATCCCAGCCAGCCCTGCCCTCTGGCACTGGGAAGCCATTCCCACTTTGTCCTGTCACTCCATGATCTTGCAAGTTGTCCCTCTCCACAGGGAAGAATTCCTTCTTAACATCTGATCCAAACCTAGTCCTCCCTTAGGAGCTGCTCATGAGGACTTGTAGGGATGAATCCTCTCCTGTGCTGGCAGGAATTTCCTCCTGGAATTGCTGCCCCAAGCAGAGGTGAGGCACAAGGGTAGGAGGGACATGCAGAGAAGATGCTGTTGGGAGCAGCTCTGCTCCTTTGCAGCTCATGGAAGTGATTCCATGGGAGTTTCCCCAGAAGTGTTGGGTTTTTGAAGGATTTCATTCCAGGAGAGGGATTTCATCAGTGTGAAAGCCCACAGCTGTCACCGTGACCTCCTGATGTTGTGTTGTTCCTTCCCTGGCTCTTATCCCAACTCTTGCAGGTGGTGGTTCTGCTCACAGATGGGAAATCCAGTGATTCTGTGGAAGAGGGAGCCCAGATCCTGCAGGATGGGGGGGTGACAGCATTTGCTGTGGGTACGTGTGGCCATCAAAACCTCTGTGGGACCAGCCCTGATTCTTCTCCCTGGGGAATATTCCTGATTCACACCACCTCCTTCCCTAAAAACTGCCCTCACCCCCAGGCTCAGCCTTTGGAAACCACTGCAAGTCCAGGAAAGTCAACATTTTGTTGTTATTTTCTTGGATATTTTTGTTGTCAATAACTGATTTATTCGGTGGGAATCTGGGATTTTGCATCTGTCAAAGCCACTTGGGAATTCAGGTGTTCAATGAAGGGTTCCATAAAAGTCAAAATGTTTTGATGTGAAATTAAAAAAAAAAAAAGCAGCCTGAAAATGCTTTTGCTTCTGAAAGTTTCTCTTAATGGGACTGACTCAAAAATGTCCCTCAGAATAATTCCATGAGCAAGGAAAGGTTCATTGCTCCCCTCACCCCCAAGAATGAGATTCCACCAGTCAAATCCTTCCCTTCCCCAAGTATTTCAGGGAATGACAGGAATGGTGGTGGGATTTCATTACCAAGAGCAACCAGGTCAATTTGAACCCATGGGTGGTGAAAACTGGGGAAGGATTGGTTTCTTGGGTGGGTTGTTCCCCCTTTTTATGAGTTCAGCCACAGGAACATGCTGGAATTTTCAAACAGCCTCCCAAAATCCCATTGTCTGCTCAGCACAGGAATGTCTCTGTATCCAATGGGAAGGACAAGGCCAGATCCTGCCCTGTTCCTTTTTTTCCCCACCTCTCAACCCATGAGCAGCACTGGGACAATCTCTGTGACACCTCTGGAGAAATCCTGACCTCTTTTCCCTGGTGGAAGAGGCTTCCTCTGCTTCTCCCATCCAGCTTTAGACTCCATTCCTTGTTCCCTTCTTTTCCTTGGCAGCACAACCCAAAACTGGTGTCAAAGTCCAGCACGTTGCTCCCCTTTTCCAAAGCCTGCCCTGCCCCATGGATGGTGTTTGATGTCCTCTTTTCCCGCTCTTTCCTTTCCCTAGGGATTAAGGACGCTGACAAGAACGAGCTGGGCAGGATTGCTTCAGATCCCACTGCAGAGCACGTGCTTTACGTGGAGGATTTCCAGCTGCTCCCAAACGTGGCTCCCAAACTCTCTCGGAGGCTCTGCTTCACCGCCTCGGAGCCCCCACGTCCTGTCAAGCAGAGGGCACAAGGTGTGTCCAGGTTCTCCCTTGATCCTGCTTTCCATCTGCTCAGAACATCTTTCTGGATGTTCTTCCATGGGGATGAACCTCCCACATCCCTCTGAGGGAGCTGGAGGGGTTGGCTTATCCTAGAGGAGCAACCAGCTCGTGGGGCAGCTCCTGCTTTGGGACGGTGCTCCTGGGTGTTTTTGTTGTGGCTGCCTCTCCATGGTTTGTTTAGGGATAGCAGGTCCTGGGAATTTTGGTGCTGGATCAAACAAAAGGAGCAGCAATGGGATGGGGCAGCATTTCTGCTCCTTGGGGTGTTTCGTTGTGGGATTGTCACAGGGAATTCTGACAGCCCAGGAACTTCAGTCCTTGCAGAAAATGCAAAGAGCAGCCAAAGGGATTTCCAAAAAGATCCAGATCTCTCCTCAAAGAGATCCTGAAGCTGCAGTGAATCCAGAGGTGATGGCACTGAATTCCTGCCCCTTCTTGGCTCAAGAGGAACTGAGTTAAAAGCTTGGAGCAGAAATGAGGAGAACATTACCTGAGACTTTAAAGGGTCTCTTTTTCTGGCTTCTTCTGTGGTTCTGCAGCAATTCAGGGCTTCCTGTGACATTCCATGGAGAGTCCAAGCTTCCTGGCAGGTTTGTCCGGTGTCAGGAAGGAGAAGGACAGGGAGGAGCTGCTGCCTTGTGCATTCCCCAGGTGTTCACTGGGGAAGTGTAACCAGAACCAATTTTGATTTCCCCTTTTGTGCTGTCAAAACATTGGCCAAAAAAAAATTCTGCTGGAGCATCTCCAGTCTGGAAACAGATCCCAAGTGTCCCTGTGCTCCCAACCTGAGCCATTTCTCTGTGTGGAATATGTTGACTCCATCCATGAACTTCCACACGTGGTGGAATCCAATCCAAACTCCTTCCTTTGTGTTTTTGCAGCTGAGCAGATCCTGGGCCCCCGGGAGCTGCATGTCAGCGAGCACAGCCACAGCTCCCTGAGGCTCTCGTGGGGGGCTGCCACGGGCAGGGTGACGGGGTACCGTGTCCATGTCCACCCCTGGCTGCCACCAGGACAGCCAGACCCAGAGCACCAGCAACAGGTAGGGTCGTGTTCCCATTTCCCAGGGCACCAGTTTCAGTTCCCAGTGTTGAGTTTGATGTCCCAGTGTTGGGGTTCAGTTCCCAAAGTTGGGGTTCATCCCATGTTGATGGCACAGCTGGATTAGGAGGTGACACCACGTCCCTCAGCCATCCTGGTGACAGCAGGATTGGCAGGAATTCCTGAGGGTTGAAGGTGTAGATCCACCATGGGATCCCCCATTTTCAATTCCCGCTGTTGAGTTTCACTTCCCAGTGTTGGGGGGTCATGCTGGGTTAGGAGGTGGCACCCAATCTCCTCAATATCCAGTTCTTTCTCTCCTTATCTCGATGATGTCACCACTCAATCCCATCTTCCTGCTGCCAAGGTTGTTCATTTTGGTAACATCTCCGTGGGTTTGGGGATTTTCCATGTCCTTGTGTGAGAGATGCTGCTGTGTGCTCCAGCTCATCCCACACTGCACAAAGTTTGGGATCAAAGCTGAAGGGTAGAAGACAAGTGCCATAAAAGCTTTGATTCCCAATAATAGAACAAAGCTATGAAAGCTTAAATTATTAAGGTGAAAATTATTAATTGTATTAATTATTAAGATTGTATTTAACTGGAACCATCATCCTTGGCAGCTTCAGGATATCATAATAACAGGGAAAACACAGAAGTTCTGTTTCCATCTCTTGCCCTCAGGTTACACCAACATTTCCTTCTCTGAGCTTAAAAGGAACTTTCTTGGTTGCTTTTCCTTCCTTTTCTTCAAAGGAATTTGAGATCACCTTTAGCCTTAATGTGCTCTCCATGTTTTATTTCCTGGGCTATTCCATGGGCTGTGCCATGGGCTATTCCACAATTCAAGGATCACAACATCTGAGTGAGGGTTTTAAGAGGCTCCTGCTCATGGAGGTCACCTTGAGCAGGTGTGGGACGTGCTCCTGACCTGATGTTCTGCTGTGGTGGTGTAACGGTGTCCCTTGTCCCCCTGTGTGACAGGTGGAGGTGGATGGGGACACAACCACGGTGCTGGTGACAGATCTGAAGCCCAGCACCAAATACGTGCTCACGGTGAGGGCCAGCTATGGAGGGGCCCTCGGGGAGCCAGCAGCTGTCAAAGGGAAAACAAGTGAGTGTCCCCTGGGCCACCCCTGAGGAAAACACCCACCCCAAAGCTGGAGAGGAGAGAGGGAGGGATGGAGGGATGGATGGATGGATGGAGCGATAGATGATGGTGGGATGGATGGATGGTAGNATGGATGGACGGATGGGTGGATGGATGGATGGATGGACAGAAGGTTGCATGGATGGAGCTGGAGCTTCAAAGTTTCTTAGAGAAGCTTCTATTGAGTCCTGAGGTGCAGGAAGAACCTCTTGGCTTTCCAAACTTCTCCAAGAGGAGACTGGATGGGGCTGGATCCAATCCCAACCCCGTATTGTCAATGGATTAAATCTAAGGGTTTATAGAGGTGTGGTTGAACCTTTGTGCAAGGATTAAAGATAGCAAACCAGGGATGTTTGTATTAAAATTAATGATTTAGTATGATAAATATTAAAGTAATTTTAATAAGATTAGCAAAACCTCCAATTATTAGAGTAGAGATTGATGTCAGTGACCCAGACCAATGTCCAGGGGTACATCTCTTCTGCTGACCCTCAAGGGGGGACTTTGAGGGGTGTCCCCACCCAAAGGAGGGATCTCAGTTCCCAAGAAGGGTTATAGGGATACATCAGGAGAACATTTGAAAGCTGGACTGGACTTTTATGGTCTCTGCTTTTAGGGATTTTCAGAATTTAAGAGGCTCACTAATCCCACTCCCCTCCCTGGAGGAAGCACCAACCCCACTTTGCAAGAGGGGTTTTTTAAAGAATTATTCCTTTCTTCCCTGCCTTTTGTTCCTCCTTGCACCCTCTGCCTGGGATTGTTTGTCTTCTTGAGGGAAGGTCTCTGACAGGATGAATAAATAAAGCTCCTCAATGAGGTTGACTCATCTGTACTTGCCAGGAAGAAGATGGAAAGTCTTTATGGGTGGAAATGAAGCCATTTGATGTCTCCTCTTATTATCCCCAACATGAAGCCAGAGGCAGGAGCTATAAATCCATCTGCCATGGCTGGCTGGATCCAAATGGGCTCCTCTCCCTCGGAATTGTGGCCGTGGGAGCAAGGCAGGCTTTGATTCATGGCTTTGATTCCTGCTCAGTCTGCAAGAACTGCAGAGTTTCCCCTGCCCGGGGTAGATTTTCTCTGCTTGTGGGGTGGATATTTCAGATCCCAACACCATTCCCAGAGAAAACTCCCAAACTTTCTGCCTTGGGATGGTCCATCCCTGTTTTCAAGGGGGTAGGAGGGGGTTTGGTGGTTTTAAGGCATCAGCTGAGGGAGAGTTGGTGCTTCTCCTCTCTGTGTCTCTCTGTGCCGGAAGACAAAAGATTCTCCAAGGATCTTTTTCATTATTCTGGCGCTGCCACTTCCATTTCTGCCTTATTTTTGTGTCCCCACAGCTCCAGTGCCTCCAGTCACCAATTTCCGTGTGATAGAAGAAGGACTTTTCAGCCTGAAGGTGGCTTGGACACCTCCCCTGGGAAAACTGGAGGGCTACAAGATCTACATCCCCAGGGGTGAGTTTTTATTAATTTTGTGTTAATTGTATTGATTTTAATCCATTTTTAGTGATTTTTCTTAGTTTTTCTTGTTGTTTGCTTTAAAAGGAGTAGTGACCCAAGGACAGGGAAGGTGCTGTTAATTCCTGGCATGACTCTGGAATGAGTCCAGGATAGACTTTTCCAAACACTGTAGTTCCTCCAGGATAGAGAGTCCTTGGAAGGACTTCTCTTGGAAGAACAAGCTGAAGGTGATGCTGTGAATTCCTTGTTTTTCCTGGTGCATCCAGACATTTTTCCCACTCAAGTGCCTGCTCTGGTGGGAATTTGGGATGAGTTCAAACCTTCGGGATGGCTCCCACTCTCCTCTGTGGGGTCTGAGGGCTGGGACAGCATGGCCAGAATTCCCAGCAGCACCACACGGATTGGGAAACTCCAACCATGCCCCTGAGCCATCTCCACAGTGTGAAGACATTCCCATGGGATTCCTTCTTGGGAAGGCTTCACCATCCCTTTTCTCCTTGATTTTGCAGCCAACAAGCCTGGGATGACCTTTGAGCAGATCCTGAGGGGAGATGTCTCCTCCCACGTGCTGGAAAACTTGCAGGAGGACCGGGAATACAGCATCAGCATCTATGCTGTGTATCCTGAGGGCCCGAGCCAGCCCGTGGCTGCTCTGGGGAGGACATGTAAGAGCTGTGACCCCGTGGCTGGTCCCTTCTGTCCCCAGTTGTTGTGTCCCCACCTCAGAGTTGGTGCCCTCACACACCAGGACCTTCCCAACTCCTTCCTAACTCTTCCCTCATGGGCATGGACATCCTCCACACCATCCTGCAGCCTGGGGGAAGGGTGGGAGATCATTGTCCCTCCTGGTTTGCCCCTGCACCGCACAAGGTTGGTGCTCAGAGATCAGTTGGTCCTGGACAATCTTGGGTTGGGCTGTTTTACCTCTGTTCATGAGATGCCTTCAGCACTCGGGCAGAAGCTCCTGGAAATCCCTCTCACAGAATCATTAAGGCTGGAAAAACCCTCTAGGATCCTCAAATCCAACCATTCCCAGCACTGCCACATCCCCAAATGCCACATGCACACGGCTTTGAAATCCCTTTAGGGATGCGACCCCACCACTGCCCTGAGCAGCTCTTCCAGTGCCTGACCACCCTTTCCATGAAGGAATTTTTCCCAATATCCAACCTAAACCTCCCCTGGCCCAGCCTAAGGCCATTCCCTCTCCTCCTGTCCCTGTTCCCTGGGAGCAGAGCCCAACCTCTACATGGTCACCTCCTTCCAGGCATTCCCTTCAGCCAGCTGAGCTGGAGGAACATTCATGGAGAGCCAGCAAAATCCTCCACTCCCAATGCTCTGAAAAGTTTCTTCCCTGTCTTCTTTCCAGTGAAGCTCCTGCCTGTGGAAAACCTCCTGCTGCAGAACGAGACCACGGACACGCTCCAGGCCCGGTGGAGCCCTGTCCGGGGAGCAACAGGATACAGGCTCACCTGGACATCAGCAGGTACAGACAGGGCTGGAGGCTGCACCACCTACCAGGGCATGGAAAGATGGGAGCTGTGAGCTTCCCGAGGCATTGGATGCACTTTGGATTGGATTGGGTTGGGTTGGATTGGGTTGGGTTGGATTGGGTTGGATTGGATCGGATTGGATTGGGTTGGATTGGATCGGATTGGATCGGATTGGATTGGGTTGGGTTGGATCAGATTGGATTGGGTTGGGTTGGATCAGGTTGGGTTGGATTGGATCGGATCGGATTAGATTGGGTTGGGTTGGATTGGGTTGGCTTGGATTGGATTGAGTTGAGTTGGATTGGATTGGGTTGGGTTGGATCAGGTTGGGTTGG
>VYXG01003523.1:128776-161942 GCA_013397235.1 Lanius ludovicianus | reverse complement strand
GAGTCGGATCAGATTGGATTGGATTGAGTTGGATTGGGTTGGATTGGATTAGATTGGGTTGGGTTGGATTGGATTGAGTTGGATCAGATTGAATTGGGTTGGGTTGGCTTGGATTGGATCGGATTAGACTGGGTTGGGTTGGATTGGATCAGATTGGTTTGGATTGGATCGGGTTGGATTGGATCGGGTTGGATTGGATCGGATTAGATTGGATTCCATCTTATTCAGAGGGAATTGGGTTTTTTGGAGGTCTGTGACTGGTGGAGTTTTCTCTGCTGTGGAAGCAAAAATTCCTGCTCTGGCTCTGCATGAAGCAGGCTGGTGAATCCAGGCTGGTTACACGGGATTCGTGCTGGATTTGCTGGAGCTGGGGAGCCTTGGAATAGCTGAGAGGAGCTGGGAAAACCCTCCCTGCATAGCTGCACAGCCCCTGAGTATTTGGGGTCACCCCTTTTTTGGGGGACACCCGAGTACATGGATTTTGGGGGGACAGCCTGGAAGTGCCTGTGCTCGTTGCATTTCTCTCTGCAGCACTTAAACCTGACTGCATCCCTCAAAATCCTCATTTTTAGTCAAATTTGGCAGTTTGGAGACAGATCCACCTTTCCAGCTGGAGCTTTTCCCCTGCCCTGAACCCAAACATATTTTCTGTGGTGCTGGGAGGGGAGCAGGAGTGAGAAATTCCGGTTTGATGGCAGATTTTGGCCTTGGGAGATGGATTTTTCTGGGGCTCAGGGATGTCAGGACACCTGGGCTCTATCCCAGGCTGTGAATAAAAATCACATTTTCCTCTCCCTCATCTCCCCTGGTTATGATGGAAGGAGACATCTCCCACCAGAACGAGGGGGATTAGTGGGAGAAAAGCTCCAAAGGTCACCAGGAGGGAAAAGTCTTTACAGGGAAGATGTAAAAGGGCTTTTCTTGCTTTGTTATGAACTTTTCTCACAGCATACCCCAAAACTCAGCAGTTTTCCCAGGCTGTGCCCAATATCCCAGCCAGGAATGCAGCTTGGTCTGGGAATGGGGACACTGAGGGGACAGTGGGATGACCTTCTCAGGTGGAACAGGAAGAACACATCACCTCCACCCCCCCGAATTTCCAGCTGCTTTTTCGCCTGGGACCAGCTCACCCCAATTCCAGGAGTGGCAATATCCCAAGGGCAGCCCCCCCTGGCCTCTGGGTCCTCTTCCCACACTCCATCCCACCCCGGGATTTGGGATGCAGTGACAGGATCCAGACCTTGGTGCCCATCCCAAGCCCAGGAGGGGTTTGCTTTTCCTTGTCTGACTTTTAAAACCGGGATTAGATAAACACAAGCTGGAGATGGGGGATGTGGAGAGCAGGTGGGAAGAGGGGGATGGAGCTCCGGGTGCTGCTGGGACAGAAAATGGGGACGTGGCACCATCCAGTGACCAAACTGGAAAAGGCATTTTCCTTCTTTTAAAGATTTTCCTCAACATCCTGCTGCCTGCACCTCCCTGCCCCTGGGAATCAGGGGTGGATCCACAGCAATTCGGTTTTAACTCTTCTCCTGCTGGGCAGGTTTAGCTGAGCTGGGTTTAGTCTTCAACAAGGAGACTAAAACTGGGTTTTGGGGCATCATTGGCTCCAATTCCTGTAGGGAAGGCAGGATTACTCCAGCACGGAGTCAGCCAGGGATGGAGGGTGTGGACCCTTTTATGGGATCACTCACAGGCCTGGCCGTGCCTGTTTTGTGGTTTTCCTGATTTATTTCCTTTGCTTTGCAAATCCCTGAGTTACCTCGGCCGTCCCTGAGCTCTTCCCAGGTGGATGTGAGTTTTTTCCACCTGCACCCACCCAGGGTGGGCTGGGCTGAGCCAGGGGACACCATTTCCTTTCGCAGAGGGCAGCATCCAGGACGTGACCCTCGGCAGCTCCTACAGCTTCTACATGATCCAGGGGCTGGAACCGGGCACGGAGCACACGGTGACCATCAACCCCATCTTTGGGGACACCGAGGGGCCAGTGGTGAGCGGCAAAGCCACCACGGGTGAGTGTCCTGCAGCAGGGGTGGCATTCAGCCCACGCAGACTCAGGGGTGGTGGCACAGAGCTGGTGTCACTTCTGTCCCTCCCCTGCGTCGTTGGGTTTGGGGACCTCTTTGAAGGTGTTGGGACCTCGATGGAGGTGTTGGGACATCGATGGAAGTGGGCAGCTCTTCTCTCCTGCAGTGGCATCCAGCACTGTCCAGATGCTGAAAGTGAGCGAGATTTCCATCAACAGCCTCCTGGTTTCCTGGGATTCGGTCGCGGGAGCCACCGGCTACAGGGTGGCCTGGAGTCCAACACCAGGTGAGATCTGTCTCTGCTCTCCCTGGAATGGGAGAATCTCAGGAATCTGGGTTCCAGATCATGAACTGCTCTGAGCAGCCTCTCCCACGATTCCAAAGTTTGAACTGAAGCCAGGGATTATTCCTGGTGCTGAGGCACCAACCTGGCCCCAGCCTAATCCCAGGAATCCCCAGGAAGGGGACAGGGAACATTCCCACATTCCTGTGGGCCCTGGAAGTGAGAGCTGGTTTGGACTCAGTTCCTCTCAACTGGTTTGGATCCTTTAGGTATTAAAATTCCAAAATAAATAACGATAGGAAAACTCTCCCTTGCCCCAGTGAGCACATGGAATCCCAGGATCACTGAGGTTGGAAAAGACCTCCAAGTCCAAGCTGTGCCCAATCCCCACCTTGTGATGGAAATGCTGCATCCAGTTCTTCCTTGGACATCTCCAGGACTGGGGACTCCAAACCTCCCTGGGCAGCCCCTTCCAATGCCTGACCCCCTTTTCCATGAGGAAATTTCCTCCTGAATTGTCCTGGAACAGATGTCCTCCAGCAGAGGTTCTGCTGGGAACAGGGTGGGTATCCCAGGGTGCAACAGAGCTGCTCACCAGACTCTCTCTCCTCCTGTGCTTTATTTTCTCTTCCAAAGAATTCTTTGGCAAGGGCCGTCCCCGTCAGCTGGCCCTCAACAAGTCGGTGACGTCCCACCGGCTCCGCAGCCTGGCCCCCGACACCGAGTACGTGATCTCCCTGTCCGTGCTCTTCAGCTCCGGGGAGGGCCCCGGGGTCACCACCTCGGCCAGGACGGGTGAGTGTGGGTGGGATGGTGGAGTAGCTACTACAGAATGTAACCTCTGTGTGTCCAGTTCGACTTTGTGTGTCAGTGCTGGGTCTTTTCCTGTGCTCTGGGCTGGGGAAGGGCTTCAGATGTCATTGAATCCCAGATTGGTTGGGGCTGGAAGGGTTGGAAGGGTTGGAAGCCCATCTTGTTCCACCACCTTCCACTATCCCAGGTTGCTCCAAGCCCCGTCCAACCTGGCCTTGGAGACTTCCAGGGATCCAGGGGCAGCCACAGCTTCTCTCTGGGCACCTTGTGCCAGACCCTCTCACCCTCCCAGCCAGGAATTCCTTCCCAATATCCCATCCAGCCCTGCTCTCTTTCAGTTCAAAGCCACTCCCTTCGTCCAAAGTCCCTCTCCAGTGGTGAAGTGCCCAATCTACACTCACTGAGTTTCCAGGTATCCCAAAATCCAGACCAATGATTAATTCCTCAACATTGTTTGAATCCATCTGAAAAAAAAATGTAAAAAATAGGAAATCTGGGTAAATTCTGCTGTAGGAAACCATAGGAAGATAAGGAGCATGGAACATCCTGGTGTGGTCTTTTCTGCTTGGTGATAAGGGCTGTCCCCTGCCTCAAAGAATTCCAGAATTCCAAAGGAATCCTCCTGGAAGACCAGATTCCCTGGACAAGAGGCAAATCCTCTGTGTAAAATAGGGAAAGCTGATGGGTAAACCTTGTCCCTCTCTCTCAAACTTCTGGGCTGCTGCCCTGGGAGCAGGGGAGAGGCAGAAATGTTGATCCAAAAGCAGAGGTGGGATCACTGGAAGAGGTTCCAAAGTGGCAGCAGGTACCTGGAAACTCTGGAATACCATTTGGGGATAATGGCCTGACCCTTGTGGGGAAGAGAACGGGGAATATTCAGCAGCTGTGGGAGCTCTGGATGATCCATATCCACTGGGATATGGATCTCCTGACTCCATGGATCCCTGAGCTGCCTGTCCTGGCCTTGCTCCCACTGGAGCTAGAGCAGAACGTGCTCCTTGATGACCTCGAGTAGTAAAAAGTGGTGTCCCTCCAGGTGAGGATGAGGAGACCCCAAGAACAAGCAAAAATGCCATTTTGAACACTTTGATATAATTTTGACCCATTAAAGTATCAATGATGAGCCTTTGGACAAGAATTAGGACACTGCTGATGTTGTCCCCATCCTGCAGCTCCTCTGGGATCTGTCTCCAACTTCAAGGTGATGTCCCACACCAGCACCAGCCTGTCTGTAGCCTGGAGTGCCACAGCTGCTGCCACCAAATTCAAACTCACCTGGAGCCCCGTGGGAGCAGGTAAAGGTAAGCAGGGGAAGGATGTTCCAGGCACCTTCCCAAATTCCTGACCTGCTCCAGGGGTAGGAAAGAGATCCTGCTGTTGGGAAATTTGGTCCTGTGGGTGACAGCTCCTTCTCTCCTTGTTCTCCTGGTTTCATTAATGCAGATAATCCCCAAAACTCTGGGACAGCAGGGCAGAACTTTCCTTTGGAGGAAGGAAGTGAGCTCCAGGCTCTGAAATATCCCTGTTTTTACAGGAAATCAGATTGCCAGGACTCAGTACCTGGGCAGCCGAGTGTTGGCTCACCGGATTGACCACCTGATGCCCAACACCCCGTACAGGGTCAGTGTCCGGGCTGTGTTCAGCAGGACCGAGGGGCCCGAGGTGACCCTGACTCACCACACAGGTAGGTCCTGCTGCAAAAACCCTCCTTGGGTTGGGATGCAAAGCTTGGATTGATGGTGTTGGGCGTTGGGATTGCCTCGGCTGGGTCAGAGCCTGGTGCTAAAAACACCAAAGTTTTGGGTTCAATCCCTGTGTTCATCCATTTAAGACTCTGTGATCCTGGTGGATCCAGCTCAGGGTAGCCTGTGGATGGTGGAGGCACGAGCAGCCCTCACTGCTGGCAGTGTTGGTGGCATAAATCCATGGCTGCTCCCTGGGATTTGGGAGGGAGCAGACCGGTCCTTCTGGCACGTTGGACAATCCTGGATCACTTCCCAGAATTATTTATCCACAACCACCTCGGGAGTGCAGGAGCCTCTCCACAGGCACCACCCAGAGTCACTCACCAGCACTGGGGTTTTAGGAATTCCTTGGATTGTGGCTTTGCTTCTTCCAGTGTGGAGTTCTGGCTCCTTTCAGCGTCTTTTTCACTTGAGTTCACCTCAATGAGTTTTTCATGGAATTTCAAGATGTGTCTGGATGATCCATCCTTTCTTGGAGCCCTTCTCATGTCCCTCATGTGTGTCACCAGTTTGGTGTGGGTGGGAAGAGATGGAGATGAGATTCCTCAGCTTGGAATCCATGGATTCATCAGGGATTTCAGCCTGTGATCCCTGGATAGTGCCTGGAAAGTAAATATTGAGTGAATGCCCAAATTTTTTCTTCTCCACCATAACTTAGAGTTGTGAACCTGCTGCTCTGGAACTGAGCTAAATCTTATCCTGGTTCATTTTCCAGCTCCTCCTGGAGATTCCAACCCCATCCCGACCATCCAGGACCTGAGGGTTACGGACACTGGTGTGAACACTTTGAAGCTGGCTTGGAAAAAGCTTCCTGGGATAAGTAACTACAAGATATCCTGGGGACCATCCAATGGTAAGAATCCCAATCCTTTGGTCAAGGAGCACAAAAATAGGGAATTTTCTTCAGGAAATTCCTTTTTCCATGGATGATCACATGGGTGGGGACTTTAATGTCTACAGGGACTGGTTGAACCCCTCTAAATGAGCCCTGAGCCAAGCTTTAGGCTCTAACCAAGGATATAAACATAGCTGGGATTTGGGAAATCCAGGAATTAGTTCCTTTCCACCTTTGTAACGGGATCTCTCCACACTCTGTGCCTCAGTTTCCCCATAGGCAAAAAGAGTTCCTAACTCTCCTCCCTGGCCAGGTCCTGTCAGATGAGTGTGAAGCTGCTGTAACAATGACCATCACACTTCCCTTTCCATGGACCCCGTGGGTTTTTTGGGATGTCTCCTCTCAGGTGACTCGGAATCCTCCCAGCTGGTCCCGGCAGAGGCCGTTTCCTTCACCATTCCCAAACTGAAGGACAACACCACCTACACCATCTCCATGTCTGCAGTGGGAAGGGGACAGGAGGGAAACGCCACGGTCCTCACAGCCAAAACCTGTGAGTGTGGGAGTTGTGGATTGGGATAAGAACATCTCCATAGAGGAGTGAAAGAAAAAGAGCAGTTCTGGCTGATTGACACCTTATTCCTGAAATTCCAGAATGTTTTGGGTTGGAAGGGACCTTGAAGATCATCCACTTCCAACACCTTCCATAGACCAGGTTGCTCCAAACCCCATCCAGCTCGGCCTTGTTTCTTCTCAGATCCCACCAAACACCAGCCATAGGTCCTTTTTTCTTGCTACTGAGGAATTTTGGGATTTTCCCTGTCTTCCCCAGCCAATAATCCCCATTTTTGGAGCACATTATCTTGGAATTCCCTCTTTAGTTGCAATATCTTGACCATTTCCAGCAGGTAAAGGCCAACATCCAACATGAGTTGTTTGGAGATCAAACGGTGGGAAAAGTCAGGGATATGGAGCCAGTGCTGGGATTTCAGGGAGCATCTGGAAAAAATGACAGGAAAAACTTCATTGCCCATCCCAAAAACTCAGTCTTCAGTCAGTTTAGAGTCCAGACTAAAGATCTGGAAAAATTCCCACCAACTGAGGACCTGGCCTAATTCAGCTTCCTGGAAAACACCTGAAGTGCTGGAGGAACCCCTTCCTCTCATTAGAATAATGGAATTTTGGAGGCAGAAGGGTCTCCAGAGCTGTTTTCAGCCCCTAAACTTTGTTCCTTGCTTTTCCAACAGTGGATTTGCCCAAAGTGGTGGAATTCACCGTGCAGGAGGCTGCAGATTCCAGCGTTTTGTTGTCCTGGGGGGCTGTTCCTGGAGCATCCCTGTATTTACTGACATGGGGATTGGCCTCAGGTAATGTTTGGTGTGGGAAGGAAACCCTGATCCATCTCCTGGATTCCTCTGGATCCTGTTGAGCAGGAGAACCCTGGGGGTTTCCATGGGTTCCTTCATCTCAGCTTCTCCATTTGGGGGGGGAGAAAAAAAAGGAAAAATGGGAGCTGGAGGAAGTTCCCAAAATGTCCCATTTGGCCATTGCAAAATCCTTGGGGGAAAAAAAAAAGGAGGTGTGGGAATAGCTCAGGAAAAAGGAATTTTGGCATTATCAGTGTCCCTCTCTGTGCATAAAATCCACCCAAAAAAGGTGGATTTTTGTCATCCATAAAACCTCGTTCTTAGCTGTTTAAAATCTCTCCTCTACTGTGAAGAGCTTTCAAAAATTCCTTGATCATTCCTCACCATTCCTTTTCCCAAATGATTTGGCTTTTCAGGATTTGCCCTTTTAAAGCACTGATTCCATGATTTTATTCCTGGATTTGGACTAAAATCCTCCTTGAATTTGAATTTTCCTGTGGCTTCAACCACAAACTTTTTTCTGGGATCTGTTCCTTTCCACGAGTCAATAAAGAAACCAAATCCAACAGAATTCCCTGTGCTCCCTGCAGTGCTTTTGGAGCTACTGGGAGCTTTAATTTTTTTTTAATTCCAAGAATATTTTAGGATTGGAAGCTCCAGACTTACAAGTTGTGTCACTCAGGATGAAGTGTCCTGTGGCAGCAGCATTTTTGGGGGGGTTAAATATTATGGAAAAGTGATCTGGGAATGGAAAATTTGGATCTCTGGGGTGATTTTAGTCATCTAAAGCAACTGTTCCTTTCCTGTGCAAATATTGATATGGGAGGACTGGGAATTCCCTGATTTCTGAGTTGTCTGGGAATCAGGAATGGATAATTCCATGTCTGGCAGTCCCCCTGTGCCCTCCCTCCATCGATCCTGCTGGGATGGGTTTATAAATCTTGATTTCCCATCACCAGCAGATGAATCCTGATCCCACTTCTCCATAGGATCAGATTTATGCTCCAAAGTGAGTAATTCCAATTTTTCCTGGTTAATTATCCCAGCTGCCAACACTGGTGTTGATCTTTTCCAGCCTTAATTCTAGGAGTCGATGACAACAGAGCAGATTATTTGCACTGATTTTATTTCTTTCCATAGAAATTCAGCTTTTTTGGTGGTTTTTTTAAAATTAAAATGTGATTTCAGAATAAAAAAAGTGCAAGTTTCACTTTGAACATTGGCAAACTCATCTTTTATTTCTTCTAAAATAAGGCACTTAGGAAATGTGAATCATTATAATAATATTTTTTCCCTATCATTATTTTAAATCAAAACTATGAATTCTGTGCAACCAAATTTCTCAGTCAAGTTTGATTTTATTTTTCATCAAACTTTCAATTCATTCCCAAAAAAACCAACTTATTTCTATCCATAGGATCCACTGGATCCATGGGATCCACGGTCTCTCAGCCTTGGGCATCACCTGCACCAAATTCCCTAAATTCCTGGATAAATTCCAATTTTCTTTCCTTTTTAATGCACAAAATCAACCTCATCTGGTTTAGGACCTGACCATTGCACTTTGGATATGCTTTAGTTTGCCTCTGCTCCAAATCCCAGGAATCGCCTCATCCCCAAATTCCTGTTTGCCAACAGTGATGCCACAGAAACAGGAATTATTCTGAGTTTTTCTGGCTCCCAGTCATGTTTCCTTGTGTTTTCCACAGCTCCCCCTCTTTCCCAGGAATTGTTACCAGCAGCTTCCCGATCGTACCGAGTGACAGGGCTGAGCTCCAAGGAGATGTATTTGTTTTCCCTAAAACCAATGTTTGGAGACACGGAGGGCCCGGAGACAACGCTCCTTGGACAGCCAGGTGTGGAGGCTGGAGAGCTGGAGGATGGTTAGCCCTGCAAAACTGCTCTTGAGGCTGATTTTTGGGTTTTCTCCCCTTTTCCTCTTTGCTGGGCAGCGACATCATGGCTAAAAGAGGTTTAAAATCCACCTTTTCTCTTTGGCTCCCACAGCAGGACCTCCCAGAGAGCCACCAACCACTCCAGGGGCTCCTACAGCACTGGAGACAAGATCTCCATTGGGATCTGCCAGCAGTGTGGGGACCACTCCTCTCCCAGTGCCCACCAGCACGAAGCTCCCAGGGGCTCCAGTATGGACCAGTGCAGTGTCGGCGCCACTGCCAGCCCTGCCTGGGCCAAGTGAGTGTGGGAATGAGGATGAGGATGATGTAGAAAGAGTCAAAACTTCCAGAGGCCAAGATCTTCTCTGATCCCAGGGGCTAAAACTGGTCTTAATTCCTGGAATAAGGAGAGTGGACAATGTCAGGGAAGGCCCAAACCCCAAAAATGTGGTGAAGGCCTCGGCAGTGCCCTGAGGGGGGAAGGTGGTGCTGCTGCTCACCCAGAACTTGGCATCACAAGAGGTTTGGGGGTTGTTTTGTTGCTCTGAACACACAAAACCCCACAATTGTGCTTTAGGACCCCTCAGCTTACGGAATTCCTCTCTTCCCTCTGCAGTCTGTGGGAGGCTCAAGGCAGACGTTGGGTTCCTGGTAGATGAATCCTCGAGTATCGGCCAGAGCAACTTCAATAAAGTGAAGGATCTCCTCTTCCGGATCGTTTCCTATTTCCCCAAGATTGGGCCTGAAGGGACACAGGCAAGATTTTGTTATTCCATTTCCTGAAGTTGTTTTCCTGCTCTTGTCTCCTTCTCCTCAGCCCTGCCAGGTTGTGCTCACCCAGCAATTGTGGAACAGAAAGGTCAAGGAAAAATGTGTGTGGAACAAAACAGACAGGAATTAAAGTCTCCTCAATGTCAGCTTCCCCATTTGGATAGATTTCCATTCCTTGGTTATTTTTCCAAGACTGAATCGTCAGGAATAAAGCAAATTCCACACCTGAAATGCTGTCTAGGTTAGCTCAGAGATCTGCTGGGTGCATATTCCCATCTAGGATCCCATTTCTGGTCCCATCTAAAGGGGGAATGGTTGGAAATCCAGACTGGGAATGATGAGAAATTCAGAGGGGGAATGGTTGGGAATCCAGAGTGGGGATTGTTGGAAACCCAAAATGAGGACAGTTGGGAATCCAGAGTGGGGATGGTTGGGAATCCAGAGTGGGGATGGTTGGAAATCCAGAGTGGGGATGGTTGGAAATCCAGAGTGGGGATGGTTGGAAATCCAGAGTGGGGATGGTTGGAAATCCAGAGTGGGGATGGATGGGAATTCAGAGTGGGAATGGTTGGAAATCCAGGTGTGGATCCAAGTGGGAAATACAGGATGTGCCAGCAGCTCCCTCCCCCAACAAACAGAAAACCAAAGCCCCAGGTCATGGTGGGAAACTCCTCAAGGGCCTGAGGGATTTAATGACAGCAAAGCCATTTGGAAGACTCCATTCCTCATTTATTTGGGGTCATTTGTGCTTAATTAATGTCACATTTAAATTAGGAAGGGAGAGTTACGGAGCCCCCTTTAGGTTGAGCAGGAAATGGGAATTTCTTGGACTCTGCTTGGAGGTTTTAAGTGAATGATGGAGCTACCCTGGGCCAACAAATAACTCTGGGGACGTAAAAAAATTTGATTTAGGTGAGGATCTGACTGCCTTTTCCCAGAGAATTCAACCTCTTCCCATTCCTGGTGCACCACGCTCTGACTCGAGGCAGTCTGGCCCATTCCCTGTGGATTTGGGGATTTTAATCCCTGGTTTTGGCAGGTTGCTGTTGCTCAGTACAACGAGGAGCCCAGGGCAGCTTTTCACTTCAACCAACACCGCGACCGCAACGGAGCCCTGGGAGCCATCAAAGGGCTCAGCTACACCGGAGGCAACACCAAAACAGGTCTGGGAGGGGACTTGGACACCTGGGGTGCTCCTTCTGCATCAGGACAGGCCCTGGAAGCCAAGGAAGACATTTTTCTGAGTGGTTTGGAGCCATTTCCTTGGTGGGAACATTGTGCTCAAAGTTGTTCTAAATTTGAGAACGGATTAAATTTAATTTTTGGGAGCGGTTTTTCCAACCACTTTGTGCTTTATCCATGTCCTGGTTTTTCCCCTGGGTTTTCCTCATTATTTTATGATTTTGCCTGCACTTGAGGAAGGTTTTTACACCATAAACGTGAGGATGGCTGTTTTGAAGCATTCTTGCATCCCAGAAATCCAGATACTTTTGTCTCATTTAAAAAGCTCGGAGGGGGCCAACATTTTCCATGTGCTCATTCCCAGCAGGACACTGGGAATACCTGGTTCCCTGGAGGAACACAGCCAGGAATGGTAAATTAAAAAAAGGTTAATTTTAATTTAATCATTTAGCCCAGCTGGTTGGAGCCTGGTGCCAGTAACTCCGAGATTTAATCCCACTATGGACCCTTGAGGAGCTGGATTCAATGATCCTTGGGGATCCTTTCCAACTCAGAATATTCTGTAGTTTGGGGATTTTTCAATGAATTCTTCACATCAGGAAAGGTTTGAGGCACCCAAATCCCTTACCCTGCCTCCGTGGTATTGGATAAGAGAAAAAAAACAAACCAGGGATGGTCAAAATATAGGAATTTTTATGGGATTGCTCAGAGAAAGAAAGCATGGAATTGGTCAGGCTGGAAATTCCGAGCTAACCTTGTCTCTAATCCTTCTTTTTATGGAGTTTGTGTCAATAAAGACATTTTACTCCATGTAGGAATCTTTTCAATCAGTGGGATATTTCTTTGTGAAACTTCCTTGGTCTTTTCAAAGCCATTTGAAAATGGGAATTCTGTGGATTTTTTTTCCTGAAGCATAAGAAAAACGCTTCAAATCTCCTGAATTTGTTTTCCCTTTCCAAAACTCTCTGCTGATTCCACCAGAGCCACTCCAGCCAAGCTGATTTCCTGCTGTTATCCTTCAAAAGACATTTTCCCATGCCCAGGGCTTTCCATTTGGGAGGAATTCCCTTCATGCTTCACCTGTGGAAGGAGATCCAGAGTCCAGACCTGCAGAATTAATCCAGACTCCCACTCTGTCTCTCCCTGTCTGCTCAGGCCATGCCCTATCCTACGTGCTGAAGGAATTATTCCAGCCCTCCAGAGGGATGAGACCAGGTTTTCCTCACATCCTGGTGCTTGTGACCGATGGACAATCCCAGGATGACGTGTTGCCCCCAGCCAGAGCAGCCCATGCTTTGGGTGAGAATTCCCTGTTGTGTTTCCCTCAGTTTTCCATGAATTTCCAGGGGTTTGAGGTTGCCCTGTTGTGTTTCCTTCAATTCTTCATGAATTTCCAGGAGATTGAGGCTGCCCTGTTGTTTTTCCTTCACTTCTTCATGAATTTCCAGGAGATTGAGGCTGCCCTGTTGTTTTTCCTTCACTTCTTCATGAATTTCCAGGAGATTGAGGCTGCCCTGTTGTTTTTCCTTCACTTCTTCATGAATTTCCAGGAGATTGAGGCTGCCCTGTTGTTTTTCCTTCACTTCTTCATGAATTTCCAGGAGATTGAGGCTGCCCTGTTGTTTTTCCTTCAATTCTTCATGAATTTCCAGGAGTTTGAGGTTGCCCCACTGTGTTTCCCTCCAATTTCTGTGGATTTCCAGGGGTTTAAGGTCTTCTTGTGTTTCCCTCAGTTATCCATGAATTTCCAGGTGATTGAGGTTACCCCATTGTGTTTCCCTCAGTTATCCATGAATGTCCAGGAGTTTGAGGCTGCCCCATTGTGTTTCCATGGGTTCTCCATGAATTTCCAGGGGTTTGAGGTTGCCCCTTTGTGTTTCCCTGGGTTCTCCATGGATTTCCAGAGTGCTGAGGATGGTGCACTGTGTGAGGCGTCCCTTTCAGGGCACTGCTGGCTCCTTCCCTCCTTTATCCTTTCTTTTTTCTCTTCCCAACTTGTCTTGGTTTGCTGTAACTCACACCCAGCTCCAGGTGACTTCTCTGGGGGGTTATACCTGATCCCACCAGAGGTTTTGGCCAGGAAGGGGGTTGGAAGCTCTGATCCCATGGGATCTGTGTCATTCCAGGGCTCCGTGTCATTGCTGTGGGCGTGTCAGGAGCTGACCCCATGGAGCTCCACCAGATCTTGCTGCAGCAGAACCCTCAGGACGTTTTCTACGTCAGCACCTTCGATGACTTCCCCCAAATCCTGCAAGAGCTGATAGAAACCATTTGTTCTGACCCTCAGCTTCCAGGGACCCAAATCCCACCAGGAAAGGTGAGTTCCTACACCTGGGAGTAAATCCAGCTTGGGGTGGGTCAAGCACAAGGAAAATCTTCCCTGAGAGAAGTTTCAAAGTGAAATAAATCCAAGCAGATTTGGGACACCACATCCCATCCTGACCTCACTGTCCAGCCCTTAAGAGCAAAAAGTCTTTAAAATCCAGGGAGTGGAACTGGGAAATCCAGGATAGAGCTGGGAATGTTTTGGTGGATAAAGCCACTGCAGAGCACTTGGAGATGTTAAAAATTCGTATTATAAATTCATAGGAATAGAATTTAAACATCTGAGAATTCTCCTGGATGGTCAACTTTGCTTTTCCCTTTTTTTGCCTAAGCCAAGGAATGTTTTCAGTCTGGGTTTCCTGGTCAGTCTGGTTTCTTTGCCATCCTTTGGTGGATACGAATTCCCTGATAATTCTTTTTTTTTCTCTTTTCCATTGAAGGGCTCTGGGGGCTCAGCAGCTCACAGGGGTTATGACCCCCACGGCTTCACTGTGAAGGGAGAGAAAGGGGAGCGGGTGAGTCCCAGAATATTCCCAGCTGGAAGGGGCCTGCATGGATCATCGAGTCCAGCTCTTAAGGGAATGGCCCCACCAGCATGATCCCCTTGGATAATTAATATCATGGAATCATGGAATGGTTTGGGTGGGAAGGGAACTTCAAGATCATCAAATTCCAACCTTGACACCTCCCACTGTCCCATGGTGCTCCAAGCCCTGTCCAGCCTTGGACATTCCAGGGATCCAGGGGCAGCCACAGCTTCTCTGGGAATTCTGTTCCCTGGCCTCCCCACCCTCCAGCCAGGAATTCCTTCCCAAGCTCCCATCCATCCCTGCCCTCTGGCAGTAAAAACAACCAAATCACAACCGAGGAAGAGCTCGAGCAAAGAATCACCCTCAGATCTTTTCTGTTGGTGTTTTGCTGTTCCTGCTCCGTGCTGGCTTTGAAAATCCAGGAAAAGGGAACTGCTCTGGGATTTGGGAATGCTCTCGAGTGTTACAGTGCTGCATGAAGCTGTTTGGGTTTGTAGTTCCAAGGCCATCACTGTTATTTTCCATGGTTTTAGGGTTTCCCTGGGAAGGACGGCATTCCTGGGCTGCCGGGCAGGCCGGGCCGGCCAGGACCTCCAGGTCACCCTGGAATCATGGTATGGATTGGTTTCACAAGCTTTTCCAAAGGGTCATTCCAGAGGGTATGACTGGTGTCCATCTGTCCTGTCTTGCAGGGGCTCCCTGGCAGCCAAGGTGACATTGTGAGTACTGGCAATCCCAGGCTGGTTTGGGTTGGAAGGGACCTTAAAACTCATCCCATTCCATGGGCAGGGACACCTCCCACCATCCCAGGTTGCTCCAAGCCCTGTCCAGCCTGGCCTTGGGCACTTCCAGGGACCAGAATCCATGGTTTTGTGGGTGATTTTCTGTTTAAGGCTGCAGAATTTATTTCTAATTCCAGGGATCTCCAGGCTATCCAGGACCAGCAGGGCCAAAAGGAGACAGGGTGAGTTCCATTCCTGGATTTCACAGGGAAAAATCCATTTCATTATTGTAGCCTCTCTTTCCCAATAATTTTCACCAGGATCTTTGGTGAACATGAACTTTTAAGCTGTGTCTAACTAATCCTACACTGCCAGTCCAGCTGGGAGAGTTTCCCTCAGGAATTTCATGCTTTTATGGACACTAAAATATTTCATCACCAACCGAGGGCAGATCCCAGGAGCAGCCTCCTGTCCTTCTCCCAGTCCCCATTCCCCCTCTTCCCTTGCATCCCCCTGAGCCCCCTGTGCAGATGAAGATCAGGAATGGATCCTGCTGAAAGCCAACTTCCTTTTTTTCCCTGGGATTCATTTTTTTCCATGCCAGCAAGCAAAACTCAGGTCATGGCCGTGTGACTTTGGGTACTGGGTGCCTTGGGTTGATGGAATTGCCCCTAAATCACCAAATTTCCAGTCTGCTCCTGGATCTCCCAACGTGCCTTTATCCACAGGGAGAGCCAGGCTATGTCCTGGGAGGAGTGGAGGTGATTCCTGGCCGGAATGGGCAGCCTGGCCCCCCTGTGAGTATCAAACCCCAAGTGTGGGGGAGCCTTCAGCTTCCCAAAGCCTGGCAGGGATCCCACATCCCTCCCTCTCCTGCTTTTCCTTGTTGCAGGGACAGAAGGGGCAGCCTGGGGTTCCTGGGGTTCCGGGTTCTCCAGGTTCTCCAGGGCCACCAGGGATCTCCATCAAGGTGAGTTTGGAGCACAGTTCTGGGATGTGCCACAGGAAAAGGAGATCTGACTCCAAAAATTGCAGGTGAAGGTGTCTGGAGACCTCTCCTAAAATTCTGCTTCCCTTGGGAGTGGGAATTTTGCTCTCTTGGATTATCAGCCTGCAGGACTTTTTTGCTGGGATGAAGTTTGGTGAGGAGTCCCTAAATGCCCATCCCATGGGAATTCTCCTTGTCCTTTGTGTTTCAGGGTGAACCAGGGGATTCAGGAATCAGGGTGAGTACCTGAGGGGGGGCTTTCACTTGGGGATGAAAATCCTTTTTCTGTAATTATTTCCAAGCTGCCCAAGAAGTTCTGGCTTCCAAACTTCCCAAAATTCCATGGAGATCCATAAAGGGATCATGGAGTGAGACTGTCCTGTGCTTCATGCAGGGTCCCCGGGGGAGGAGTGGCCTCAAAGGGGACAGAGGAGACACAGGAGAGCCGGTGAGTGGCCCCAGGAAGTCAGGGAAAAACTGGGACAGATCCAAAGGAGGGAAAAATGTGGATCAGGCGCACGGGACAGCAAATGGCCTGAGCTGGCAGCAGATCCAGAACAAAGGAAAAGGAGTGGTTCTTCCCAGAAATCATCCCACAAGGAGGTCTGGGGAGGGGGAGGTTTGAGTTCAGGGGGAGATAAGAGAAGGAAGAAAATCCACGGAGGATTACTGGGAATAAAGACACCAGGATTGGTTTGGGAATTCCCTGCATTACAAATGGCTCAGACTTGAAGGATAACATCCATGTGCTGTTTTTCCATCCTTCCCAAGGTGCCTCTTTCTGACCTCCCTGGACCTGTTTTGGGTTGTCTTTGCCATGTTTGGGAGCCATATCCCATAAATGAGCCCTTTCCATGTGTCTGGATTCACCATTCCAGCCCAACGTGGGTTCCCAGCCTCTGTCTTCAGTTGTTTCCCCTTCCTGAGTAAAGCCAGGGATTCGTAACTTCTTTGTGGAGGAAAGGAAATTTGGGAATACACAACCAGCTCTGTAATTCCTCCATTTTAAAGGAACAGTTCAGATGTCAGGATAAATATTTCCCTGCAGAATTTAAAATTTCCAGTTTGGATAAAAAACAAGGATCTGATGATGTTCCTTCCTTTCCAGGGAAAACCTGGTTTGCCAGGCCCTGAAGGGCTCCATGGAGTTCCTGGACTTCCTGGACCAAGAGGAGAAAAGGTTGGATATTTCCTGAATCCCTCAGCCCAGGGGGGAAAGTAAAAGGAATATCAGGGTACACTTGTGGGAAGGCATTTTGGGACCTCCCAGCATTCCTGGAGTTTACTGGCTCTGCTCAGAGCCAAAGACTTCCAGAGGAAATTTCTCCCCTCCTGCTTTGCTAAGAAAGACTCTGGAGCAGAAATCTGGGAGGGATGAGTATTCCTGAGGATGCTGTGCTTTCCTTGCAGGGAATGGCAGGAATTGGCATTCCTGGCACCGCTGGCATGAAGGGAGAAGAAGGAGAGCAGGTGGGTTGGGAATCTGGCAGTGAGATTTGCATTAAAATCCACTTGGAGTGTTCAGTGTCTCCAAAGTCTCCTCCAATATTTAGATTTTCCTTGGAATCCCATGGTTCCAAATGGAAAGGGCAAGAGAAAGGAAGATTTGGGGGTTAAAATTGGAGTTTTCACTCTTTCCTCTGTTGTTTCCAGGGAATGATGGGACCTCCAGGAGCACCAGGACCAAAGGTGGGTGCTGGAATCCTGACCTCGAGTTCCTGGGCCTGGAATTCAGGTTCCAAGGAAATTTTCTGTGCCTAACTGGCATCATAATGAATCATCATAATAATTCCTGTGGGAATCATTGGATCATGGAATAGTTTGGGTTGGAAGTGACCTTCCAAGGCCTCTGAGCAGGGAAATCTTCAACCAAACCAGCCTGACCTGGAACCTTAAGGTCAAAAGCAAAGCATGGGAATTATTTCACACTTCCTGGACTCTGGAATTCCTTGATGCCAGGAGAGACCTGGAATAGCAGCAGGGTGGGATATTTTAAATAATAAACAGGGCTTTTTTGGCCAGGGAGACTCCAGAGTTCCAGGCTGGAAGAGCTGTCCTGTAATTAATGGAAAATTGGGTTGAAGAGCTCCCTCCTTCCCTCCCTCCCTCTGTCTGGGAATGTCTCACTACAACAGCAATAAAAAGTGCTGGATCTGTTCTCCTTCTGGAGGAAACTCCCTTCTGATTTCTTCCAGGGAATCCCAGGACCTCCAGGGCAGAAGGGAGACCAAGTGAGTGAAACAGTAAGAGAACATTTGGCCAGCTCAGGTGAAATTATCCTGATTTTAATTAGTTCATTCCCTGTGGGATCCAGCAGGGATCTCCTTGAGCTCAGTGTGTCCCCTCTCCTTGGCCCTTGTGCTTCTGAGAGGAGTTTTGGGCACTTCTAAGGAAGAAATGGTGGGAAAAGGATGAGAAGGAAGTTTTCCCTGCCTCCCATTTTTCATTTCAATGGCCACCCTTCCATCCTCTTGCCTTGCAGGGAAATTCAGGATTTCCAGGTGCTCCAGCCTTGGAGGTAACTTGGAGTGGGTTAGAGCCCTTCATGTCCTTCAGCTGTGCAGCTCCAATCCCAAAATGCTGGGAATCCAGGAGTTGTGTCCCACAGACCTGTGGGAAGAACACCCAGACCCTTTCCTGACCCTCCAGCCAACTTTGTCCTCTCCTCCCTTGCTCCACTTCTTTATTCCCAGTATTCCCATTGTCCCCTCAAAGGGGCTTCACTGCTGTCCAGGAAACATCAGGATAAAACTTCCCACCACTGAATCCGTGTGCTCCAGGCCCATCCCTGCTGAAGCTCCTCATCCACACGGAGGAGCCCTGCAGGACACCCACAGCTCTCCCTGGCCTTCCAAATTCCAGCTTTGAGGAGAAACCTCGGTGGTGGCGACCTCTGTGTGCCATAAGATTACTCATCCCATAAAAACTCTTATCCCATAAAAATTCTTGTCCCATAGCAACTCCTATTCCATAACATTCCTTGCTTTGGAAAAGGTACCATGAAAAGGAGATTTTAAAAAAATGGTTTTTTTCCATAAATAACTGAGGATTTCTCTGATTTCTTCTTCTCCTCAGGTTTTGGGACCTCCAGGCAAGAAAGGTGTCAAGGTAAGACTGTTAATTAATTAATTCATTCATTAATTAGCACTGCTTGAAAAGGCAAGACCTGTTCCTGGAAAGGGGGAGGTTGTTCCATGTTTCCTGCATCCCATTTCTGTTGTGATTGACAGGAGAGGAGAGCCTGGAAAAGTCTTGTCCTGGGGATATTTCTCTTGCTTTTATTGACATTTTTACCTGGTGTTCCCATTCTTTCCATAATCTGGAGGGAAATTTGGGATTTCAGAAGGGAGACATCACTCAAGTGCAGATCCAGCCCAATCCCAGAAGATTCTTCCAGCCAAGGGAGGCTCAAATCAGGGATAGCAGAGGCTGGAAGGGATTTCTGGAGGTCTCCAGTCCCACGTCCTGCTCAAAGCAGAGCCCACTCCAAAGCTGGCTCAGGTCTCCTGTGCTGAGAATTCCCATGGATGGACGTTTCCCACATCTTTAGGTCCTGATCCAGAGTTTAGCCTCATTGAGAGAAAACTGAATTTCCCAACCCAAGGAGATCTCTGGAACAGAGCTATTCCCTGGCTTTATTGTCCATATTTCCCAGCTGCTTTAGGGGATTCCATTCACTTTCTCAGTGGCTTTGAGGTGGAACATGAGCTGGAATATTTTAAATGGAATTTTTAATTTTTTTTTGTTCAGTCTCGCTGTCATCCTGCCAAGAACCTTCTCTCTGTGAGAAGGATTTAGTGCAGGATTAATTCCCCTTGGCTTTTCCCTGGAAACTCCCTACAGTGCCCAGACCTCCCTCATTCCATAGACACAATGGAATTTGACTTTTTCCTGGGATTGGATGTTGGAATCACCTCCTTGTATTGGTCCTAATGCCCAGACAACTTAACCTTGGCTGGCAAAAATCCCTCTTTTCTTTTAGGCTGAGCTTAAGTAGTGTCCTAGGAATTTTGCTGTGGCCTGGAATATCTGAATTTTTAAAAATTTATTCCTGATATTTCACTGCCAACCTGCAGAGAAATGAAAGGTGTTCATTTTATTCCATTTAAACCAGTAAAAATACATTTATGGTGCTTTGTAGTGTGGCAGCAACTGTGATGAGTTTGGCATGGCAGAAGATCAAGTGCCATGGAAAAAAACTTCCTTATAAATCCAGGATGGATGGATGGGTGGATTTGGGATGGGAATTTTTGCCAGGGTGCATTAGAAGTGCAAAATGCAGCCCTAAGGAGTCACAGGAACAGAGCTTGGCTTCCTGTGGGATATTCTTGGTTCCAGGTGTGTCTTTTATTCCCAGGGAGATCCTGGACCAGCTGGACCACAAGGAGACAAAGGAATCCCAGGAGAAAAAGGGGAGAAGGTGATGCACTTCCTGTAGGGATCAAAGGATTTCTTTTGTTTGTGGCCACCAAGGAAAGTCTGAGGGAGATGGGATTTCTCCCCAAGTCATCCATCCAGGAATCCAGGGGGAACCTTCCATGTGTAGAAATCCAAAGCTCCTGGGAAGGAAATCAGGGAGGGACTCAATGCTCAGCTCCCTGGTTGTCCATGGGGATGGAAATACCTTGGATCTGCTCTGGCTTTTCCTGCTCTGGGGAGATTTCTCAGATGAGCTCAGAAAAGCTGCCCTGGCAAGACCTTGGATCTCTTTGTTTTTTTCAGGGAAGTCCAGGATTTGGAATTCCTGGCCAGCCTGGGCTAAAGGGAGACATCGGTGACAGGGTGAGGGGGACAGTGGGGTGGGTGTGGAATGGGAAGGGCTCAGGGGACAAAGCAGGAGGTTTAGGGACAAAATCTCTCCGTCACCTCCATGGATTTGTTGGCCTTCACCTCTGAGGAGATGAGCACTGGGGAGGTGACAAGGAATGGGTTTGGTGACCCGGTGGAGGTCTGGGGTGGTGGGGTCCTCCACAGTTGGGTGCAAGGGTGGGACTGCCCCAAAATGTGGAGAATTCCTCATGAGTGGAGGAAAACACAGATGGTCAATGCTCAGCTGGTGGTTCTGGGAACAGAATCCAATCTTGGTGAACAGAATGCAAGGAAGTCCCATGTCCAATGATTTCCTGTCCTGAAAGTCACCTTGAGCTTTATCTTCCTGATTTCTGTGTCTAAGGAGGTTCTGGTGGCTCCCATGGGAGTTCTCTGATGTCCAGGAAGGGTTGGGTTAATCCTTGCTGTTCCCTTCTCCAGGGACATTCATGGTCCCATTCATTTTAAACCAGCAAAAATAAACCAGCAAAAATTGGCAAATCCCAATATTCTGGATGAGTATCTTTGGGAGAGAGGTGGGAAGCTCAAAATATTGATAGTTTCAAAGTGGGGGAGACAGGAAGTTCTGGACAGGGTGTGCTTGGAGCAGCCCCTCCTGGGACATTCCTTGTTTTCCCCTTCTCTGATTTTAGCTGCTGACACCTGGAATTATCTCACCTGTGTCATTCCTTCTGTGTTTCTGCAGGGGAATGTGGGATTGTCTGGGAAGCCAGGTCAGAAGGTGAGTCCATGGAGAGCTTTGTTCCCTGGGAGGGTGGGCAGGGGCTGGGCTGGAATTGCCAGAGCAGCTGGGGCTGCCCCTGGATCCCTGGCAGTGCCCAAGGCCAGGCTGGCCATTGGGGCTGGGAGCAGCCTGGGACAGTGGGAGGAGTCCCTGCCCATGGGAGGGGTGGAACCAAGTGCTCTTGGAGGTTTCTTCCAACATCTTTAATCAGGCCTTAAAAAATTCCTGCTAATCCTCACTTGCAGGATTTTTCCCAGGAAAAGTTGAAAACCAGTCAAGAAATTTCTGGCAAAGATCCCAGCTGTGGCATTTGTTCACTTCAGTCTCACTGAGGGCATTCCTCAAACAGGGATCTCCCCAGGCTTGGCTGGAGGAGGTTTTGGATTTGGGAGTTGTTCCCCAGATCAGTGAGTGGAATATTTAGGCCAGATCAGCTTCCTGGGCATGGAGGAATGGGGTGTCACAAGAGGAAAATGGGATGCACCCAAGCCAGGAGGTGTTAACGAGATGTGCTAATGAGGTTGCAAAGTGCAGGCAGCAGGAGGTGTTTGGGGTTGGGAGAAGGCCTGGAGAGGCAGTGTCACAGATTTCCCAGATTTCATGGAATATTCTGAGCTGGGAGAGATCCACAAGGATCAACCCAGCTCTAAAGGAAATGGGATCAAACCCATGACCTTGTGGGACAAACATCAAACAGAGCACATGGGGACCCATCCATGAAAGCTCAGCTGATTTAAATGGGAATGAAAATTAAAACATGGGATGGGAACTCATCCTGTGTCCAAGCCTGGATCCATCTCGAGTCTCTGCTAATCTGAGCTGCTCCTAGGGGTGGAGAACCTCAGCACATTCTGGCCTGAGTGAATTCCAGGGATGATGGTGGAGTCTGTATGGATGAGGTTAGAGCTGGATGCTTTCCAGCCCAATAATCCCATAAAAATAATAATACTGTAACTAAATAAATTGAAACACTATAAATATAGATTATTAAATAAATCAAAGTCAAATAAATATTAATAATACAAATCCTACAATCCCAGCCCTTCCTAGCACAGGGTAAATTCTCTGAGCCCAAACCTCATCCAGGAGTGTGGAAACAGCTCCATGACCATGGATGTGCTGCTGGAATCTGTCCCTCAAGGTCTGAAATGGGAATGTGAAATAGGAATGTGACAAGTCTTGTTTCCTTTAGGGGGAGAGAGGTGAACCAGGATTCCCTGGAAAACCAGGAGAGGCCGGGCTGAGAGGAAAAGATGTAAGTTAAGGCAGGATCCGGGGGCATGGAGCTGCTGATCCCTTGGGAATAACCCATAATCCCAGTTCTGCCCTGCAGTGACAAACAGGACAAAGGGACACCTTCCCTGTTATTCAGCATCAGTGCCCAGAGCAGCTGTGGCTGCCCCAGGATCCCTGGAAGTGTCCCAGGCCAGGTTGGATGGGGCATGGAGCAACCTGGGATAGTGGGAGGTGTCCCTGCCATGGCAGGGGGTGGGATGAGATGATCCTTAAGGTCCTTTCCAACCCAAACCATCCTGGGATTCTTTGATCAAGATTTTTGTCACTGAGTCGCATCTGCTTGACCTGGATTTAGCAGGAGGTGCACCCACACCAGCCCTGAGGGGCTCCCCTCTGGTTCTGAGCCTCAGATGATCTCAACTTGGAAAGGATCCATAAAAATCATGGAGTTCAAATCCCTACCCCTCACAGAATGGCCCGAATAATTCCCTTTTATGGCCAAATGAGGTGGCTCCTTACAACAACAAGATGGCCCCTCACAAAACCAAAGTATCCCCTCACAAAAACAAGATGGCCTCTGACAAAAACATCCTGACTGGATTCTGGAAACTTCTCCTGATCAGTCAGAGAAGAGCTCCCCTCAGCTCCAAGGGCTGGGTTGATCCCTGTTAATCGTTCCCTCTTGGGACCAAATGAGGTGTCACCTCACAAAAACAAGATGGCCTCTGACAAAAACAAGGTGGCCTCTGACAAAAACAAGATGGCCTCTGACAAAAACATCCTGACTGGATTCTGGAAACTTCTCCTGACCCCAAGGAAGAGTTTTCCTCAGCTCCAAGGGCGGGGTTGATCCCTGGGCATGGAATAGGATTCCTGTTAATAGTTCCCTCTTGGGATCAAATGAGGTGGGCCCTCACAAAAACATCCTGATGGCTTCTGGAAAACTGGATTTTTATACACTGAGCTTGATGTCACCTGCTCTGGAATATCCCTGTGGTCAGTTGGGAATATCCCTGTGGTCAGTTGGGAATATCCCTGTGGTCAGTTGGGAATATCCCTGGGGTCAGTTGGGAATATCCCTGGGGTCAGTTGGGAATATCCCTGGGGTCAGTTGGGAATATCCCTGGGGTCAGTTTGGAATATCCCTGTGGTCAGTTTGGAATATCCCTGGGGTCAGTTTGGGTCACCTTTCCTGGCTCTATCTCCTTCCAACCTCCCATGAATTCCCAACTTGGCTCCTGGAAAACCTCACCTGACCACAGTCAGTGAAAAGCTTTCTGCAGCTCCAAGGGCTGGCTTGATCCCTGGACATCAGGTGGAATAGGATCACCGAGGGAAATCTTGGCAAAAAAAAGGAAGCAGCTGCATTCCAACAGCCCTGACTTGGGAGTTGGGATTCCAGAACCAGAACTTTGAGCAGGAAATGATGGGGAAAAACTCTGGAAAACCCAGCACTTTTCATTGTAGGGAAAACCAGGGAAGAAGGGCTCCTCTGGGACCAAGGTAATCCCACCCCTTCCCGAGGCACCAGGAAAACAGCAGCTGGAAAATTAAACCCTTGGATTTGTCCTGGAGTTGATCCTCACTCATTTTGCTTCCTGTTTATTTGTCCTTAAACGAGACTGTGGAGAATCCTCTTCATCCTTATTTTATCTTGAATTCCACACTCCAAAAGGCTGGAACAGAAAGGCCATAAAAGAACTCAAGTCTATTTTTTTTTCCCCTGAGAGATGCAGAAGACAAAGTGCCATGAATGGAATCCCAGAATATCCCAAGTTGGAAGGGACCCACCAGGATCATCTCCTGGCCATGCACAGGACACTCCAACAATCCCACCCTGTCCCTGAGAGCCTTTTCCAAACATTCATGGAGCTCAGAACAGTGGGATTTGGTGGCAATCCCCTCATCCTACCCCTAAATTTAAATATTCCAGCCACCCCACACTTTGTGCCCTTTTTCCCTCCTTTACAGGAATGCTGTAAAACACCATCCTTAATTTAAGACATCCCAGATATCCCAAACCTGCCTCTATCCCAGTTTTCCAAGCATTGAGCAGTGCCAAAGAGATTTAACCTCCATCAGAGCCCCTGGAATGGGTGATGGGCTCGGTTCTCTCCCTTTAAACCATTTCCTCCAGGTGTAAGTGCAATAAAATTCCTGTCACTTGATGGACGAACCCTTGGAAAGCTGCTCCTCTCTTTTAGGGAGAAGCTGGAGTCCCTGGAGCGCCAGGAGGGAGAGGAATCAGGGTAATAATTCCATTTTTCTCACTATTATTATCATTTCCAGCCCTGGAGAGTGGTGGGGCTGCTCTGCTTCCCTTCTCCATCCCATTCCTTGGGAGCGTCCGCTTCCAAAGATTCCTTTCCTGTGGGAAAAAAGAACATTTTCCTTGCTGTTTTCCTTTTCTGAGCTTCTTGTGCTCTATTTGCTGGGTTTTTTTCTGTCAATCTTTTCTTGCAGGGTCCTCCTGGACTCCCAGGACGACCTGGAGAGCAGGGAATGAAAGGAGATCCAGGAGAACCTGGGAAGGACGTAAGGAATCCCTGAAGGAGCAGCTGGGAGAGGGTGGATTTTGGGAGAGCTTTTATTAATTCCTAGCATTATAAATAAATAAGATTTATTTATTCGGATCAGGGTTGGATGGATCCAGCACAGATGGATAAATCCAGCAGAGGTGGAATCACTCCATCCTTTTTTCATCCCTGGTAAAAAATCAGGGAAAATATTACCAAGTTTCTCATGACTTTACCTAAATCCTATTTGGGAGATTCCCAAAAATATCAAAGCAGCTCCTCACCCTTCTCCCATCTTTCTCTCTGTGGCCATTTTAACAAGAATTGGGAATTTAAATTTGTCATTTAATTATTTTATTTACTTTCTTTAATGATTTAAGAAGAGCAGAATTGCTCCAAATTTACTGTAAAAATGGGAATTAGGGAGACACGAGAAGGGGTTGGTTGGTCCCTCTGGAAAAGGAGGAGTTAGTTTGGGATCAGCACACAGGAAATGGGAATTTTACAGGGGGACTAACACATTCCTGCTGGTTTTCAGGGATATCCTGGGAAGGACGGCCTGAGAGGTGAAAGAGGCCCCCCAGGCCCAAAGGTAAGTCCTGAGTCCATGGGGACGTTTTTGTGGTGGTGCCACCACCTCAGGCAGGTCAGAGAGGAGGAAAACCCAGCTCAGGTCCCCTCTGAACCCCCAAAAGTTTGGGATTTCGAAGCCGAGCTCCTGGGGTGAGCTCAGGAACTCATGGTCATGCTGGTCCCACATCTCCATGGAGCTTCTTTAGGAAGAAGAATGTTCTTCAGGAGTCAAATGGGATAAATTTCTGGGATGTTCACAGATGGTTCCTTCCTTTCCTCCTGCTGTAAGTTGAAGAGCCCATGGAAGGGGGTGGAAGGAGGAATGCCTTCAGATCCCACACATCCGAGATCTTTGAAGGTGGGAACACCTCCTTCCTTCATGGGGAGGAAAATGCTGCAGGAAGCAGCACCAGGACAGGGAGGTCTCCTGGCTGCCACGAGATCCAAACCTTTGGGAAAAGCAAGGATTAATCCAGGGCATGGGCATCCCAAGTTCTCCCTGGCATACCTTGGCTGGAGACACCACCGGGGCCTTCCTGGTGCCCTTCATTCCACCGGAATCTGTCGATGCCAAACCCGGATTTCAGTGAAATGAAGCCCCTCAGAGAGGCAGCTCAGCCCCACCTCAGCAGATGTTCCTCACCCCAGCAGCCCCCCAGGCTGGAGCTCCCAAACCCCTGCAGCTCATCCACAATTCCATCTGTGCACGATCCAAAATCTCCCGCCTGGAGATGGAATTCCATCACTGTGACCTCCTGTGGGAGCCCATCCTGCTGGAGATGTCAGACCCAGCCACATGTGGAGCCACCAGCACCATGGCTGCTTCCAGAAGGGACCACCAACCATGGAGAGACCGTGGCCATTGTCCTCCTTGGTGTCCTCTGCACTGGTGGCACCGAGGGACCTCAAAACCCATTCCTTTTCCATGCTTTGTCCATGGGCAAGAGGTGGAGAAGGGGGTGGAGCAAAGCTCTGGCTCAAACCTCACTTGGATGCTGCTCGTGGGCCAAGCTTTCCCTGTGTCTGTGCCTGTGTCCACTGCAGGAGGGAAGGAGCCCATGGAGCAGGGTGGGATTCAAACCCCCCTAACTGGGATTTATCTGGGATTACGGAGCGGGCTGGTGGCAGAGGAAGGGTCAGATGTGGGATTATTCCCCTTCCTCTTCTTGCTCCTCCTGGAGATAAGGACAGAATTAATGAGTTGATCTTGTTTATTCCAAGGGAGAACCCGGCCCACCAGGAAAAGGAGTGGAAATGAAGGTAAATAAATCAAAATTAAATTCCATATGAATGCGGGAAGCATCTCCCTCTGTGTCGGGGATTGGGGTGGCCAAGGGGACCCAATCTGTGTCCCTTTGGCCATCAGCCACCTCCAGGAGAAACTTCCTGGAGAGTAGAGGGGGGAGAAGTTGGGACCCTTCTTTCCCCTTGCAGGACCTGGAGAGGCTTTTTGAAGTGTACGGGATCAAGGTAGGAGATCTTTGCCCTTTTCCCCTGACCACGGGCTGTAATCTGACTTTTCCATCTCTTCCCTCCGGAATTCTGGAGGTGACATTTGCTCCCCCAGAACTCCCAGGAAGGTTCATTCCATTTCCTTTCCCAGGTTATATTTAACTATTTCTGGGACAGTTTTTCTGCTGCTGTTTCATGGGGTGGATGGTGGCTTTGAGGCCCCCATGACAGCAACACTTGGGCCTTAAAAGTTCCTCTAATTCCAACCTCAACATCTGCCACCATCCCAGGCTTCTCCAAACCCCATCCAGCCTGGCCTTGGACACCCCCAGGGATCCAGGGGCAGCCACAGCTTCTCTGGGAATTCCAGCCCAGCCCCTCCCCACCCTCCCAGCCAAAGACTCCTTCCTGATATCCAACCTAAATCCTCTTCCACTCTAAAACCTTTTCCCCATGTCCCCTCTCCATATTCCCATGGAAAAAAAACACTCTCCCTCTTTTTTAAGTCCCTTTGAAGTCCTAAAAGGCCACAAATGTGAGGATTTTATTTAGGATGGGGAGGGACCCCACAAAAGCTCCATGGATCAACTCCTTGAGCCCAAACCTGTATTTAAACCATCCCTCAGCTGTCCCTGCCCTACTTCTCCTCTCCAGGGGAACATTCCCAGCTCTCCCAGCCTGGCTCCAGCCCTGGGAGCAGCTCCGTGGATTCCTCTGGAATCTCTCCAGCAGCTCCATCAGTGTCTCCAATGATCCCAATTTTCCCAGGAGCTTTATAAACATAGAACAACTCCCACAGATTTTTAGGACACCCCAAACCACCTCGGCAGGACGGGCTCTGCATCCCAAGGATGTTTTCCTTCCTTGCATCCATCATTCCTTGGTTTTGGGGTGGCTGTTCTTGGATTGTCACGTGTTGGGGACAGGAGGGTGGCACTGGGCTGCCTTACTGGTGTGAACTGGTTCCAGCTGGCGCTGCTGAGGGACCTCTCCAACGTGATCCTGCGGGATGGGCTGGATGGGCTCCTGTGGCACCGGGGTGGCTCTGGGACCAGCAAAACTTCCAGGGAAAACCAGGCAGCCGTGCCTGTCACCGTGAGTAGTGTCACCTGCCAGGGGTGACGGACCTCCAGGGAATGAGGGAGGTGGGAATGAGCCACCAAAGGTGTCAGGGTCACCTCTGGCATCGAGCAGGTCACGGTGGCTTCGGGGAGGCTATGGCTGGCATGGGGATCTGGGATCTTCGGGATAAAGGGATGGAAATCATTCATTTTTCATGGGAATAAAGGAATCAGTCAAGCTGTGTTGTCCATAGAACCATTCCCAAAGCCACCAAAGTGTCCTTGTGCCCTGTGGGGGTTTTTGGAGTGGTGAGGGTGGGGCTGGAAGCACCAAAAGGGGTCCTGAGTGGGATCTCAACAGTAAAAGGGATCCCAGGGAGGGAGGAGGATTCTTTGGAAGGAAAGTTTTTACGTGGCCGGCAAGGAATTGCTGCCCACTCACCCCATCCTGGCTCAGAAATGTCACCAAGTGGGACAGAGGGTGCTGGAGGGTTGGGAGATGTCGGAATGAAGCCTCTGGGATCCAGCTCCTCATGGGATGCTGGGAGCTCAGGGCTTGTTTTGGTGTCGCAGGATCCACTCGTGTCCAACACTTCCCACCGTGTCCCAGCCAGCACTGAGGTGACAGGAGGAGGACAGAGCCTGGAGCTGGAGGCTCTGGAGGTGCCACAGTCTGGAGCATTCCCTGAGGTGAAAATAAACAGCAGGAAACATGAAATTGGGATTTTTACTGTGTCCAGTTCTGGGCTGGACATGGACATGGAGCATGTCCAGGGCAGGGAACGGAGCTGGGAAGGGGCTGGAGCCCCAGGAGGGGCTGAGGGAGCTGGGAAGGGGCTCAGCCTGGAGCAAAGGAGGCTCAGGGGGGACCTTGTGGCTCTGCACAACTCCCTGACAGGAGGGGGCTCAGGGGGGTCGGGCTCTGCTGCCAGGGAACAGGGACAGGAGGAGAAGGAACGGCCTCAGCCTGGGCCAGGGGAGGCTCAGGGTGGGCACCAGCAGGAATTTCCCCCTGGAAAGGGTGCTCAGGCCTTGGAAGGGGCTGCCCAGGGAGGTTTGGAGTCCTCATCCCTGGAAGTGTCCAAGAAATTCCTGGATGTGGCACTCAGTTCTCTGGGCTGGGGACAAGGTGGGGATCAGGCACAGCTTGGACCTGATGGAATTCCTGTCCATCCTGGGATTCTGTGGATTGTCTCCTGCCCTGGCAGGGATGGATCCAGTGCTGCTCTCAGGAGGGATTGGGATTGTCCAGGCTGGGACTGCCAGAGCTCGAGGAGTGTTTGGACAACACTCCCAGGCTGGGATTATTGGGATGTCCTGTCCAGGAGCTGGACTGGATGATCCTGGTGGGTCCCTTCCCACTCAGGACATTCCAAGATCCCGTGACTCCAGAGGCCTCATTTGGAGTAACCAGACCAATTCCAGCCACCTGCATCCTGATTAACAGCTCCTAATTATGGGAATTCAGGATTTATCCACAATTTTAAGGTGTCTCTCCATGCTGGACTTCCTGTTGGAGGCATCTCCTGGGGTTTTGTCTCCCTCTGTGGCTGGATCAGGAGGATCCAATTCCTCAGAGACTTGGACAGGGTGGGACAGGACATCCCCCCTCAGCCCCAGGCTCCTCCCGTGTCCTCAGGTTTTTCCTAAATTTTTCCAACATGGGTTTAGGGCACTTTTAGGGTCTTAAGAGGGGAGATTTGCACCAAAAGACCCAATCCTGGAGCCAGCAAAAGTTGAGATTTGGGATACAGAGTCCCCAAAATTGTCTTTGTTGAGCTTTGGGAGCCCAGCCCAAACTGGAAAATAGGATTTGGGACCATCAGAGCATCCCTCCATCCCACAGGGAATCCTTCCTTTTCCATTGGTGCTGATGGGATGGATGCAAAGGGGTTACAGTTCCCAGAGCTTGATCACTGGAATTTTGAGTTTACTTCCAGCCAATTTTCCAAGCTCCTGACTTGGAGACAGGATAGGGTTGCAGGGATCAGTGTCAGGGCTTGGGAAAGGCTCCTGCTGTCCATTTTTTCTGCTTTTTCTGGGAATTAATGGAATTCTGTCAGCATTTATCCATCCTCCTCTGCAGAGCTTGGCTGTACCCCCACCACATCCAGAAGATCCACAGGGAAACCATTCCCTGGAGCTCCCCCAGCCCTTGGAGGAGAGGCTGGAGGGACAACCCCAGCAGGACACCAGCCAGGTACGTTTTTCCAAGGATTTCAGACCAGTGATGGACTGGGAGGAACTGGGATGCAAATCTGAGTGCTGGGACAGCTTCTCCAAATCCCTGGAGAACACCAGAACTCCTGGAATGGGCAGGATGGGAGTGAGGAAAAGCCCTTGGGAGATGTTTTGGTGGTTAATTCCACATTTTTTGGGGGGAGAAACCCAGGATAATCCCTTTTTCTCTGGTCACACCATCCTTACATTATTTGGGATTGGCTGACTGAAGAGTTGATGATTCCCAAGACTTTTAAAACAGGGATAATGCAGACCCCAAACAGGGAATTCAAAATATGCCCCCTACAAGATATTTCCTTTTCTGTCCCACTTTCCATGGATGTCTCAGGATGTTCCACAGATATTCCAGGATATTCCTGCTGTGCTCTGGAGTATCCAACTCATCTAAAGAGGAGGATTTTAGGGTTTAAGAAGGAATTTGGGGGTTTTCTCTGATCCTTAAAATCCCATTTCCCTCTGTTTTCCTGCACTCCTGGGCAGAGATTCCCATCCCAAATCCTGCTCCAGAGCCAAGCACCAAACCCAGCACCCTCCAGTTTGGAGATCTTTATATCCCTATGGAATTCTTGGAAATACCCAGAGGCAGGACAGCAAGAGCTTTAAAAAGTGGAAGGAAAAATCCCTTGGATATTTCCTTGGAGCTGCAGAAGCAGCATCAGCAAGGCTATTTTTAGGGATGGCAATAAGGAAGGGAGTAACTCCAGCTGGGAAGATCCTACTCCAGGAAATCCCGCTCTGGTCTATCCAGTTTGCCCAAACTTCCTGCTGTTCCCATCCCTTGATCCATGCCCTGGCTCGGGAATGAATTCCGGGGTTAATCACGGAGCTGGAATTAACGATGGCTCAGCAGCCACGAGAGGGCTCCCGGCTCAAACACAAAAACCTGGAGTGGGAATTGCGGCTCTGGAGAGGCCGGGATGTGCCAGGAGCATCCCCGGGCTCTGCTTTTCCTCCTGGAGGCACCAATTCCCTCTGCTGGGAATGGTGAAACTGGAGAAGCACCGAGGATGGAGCCCAAATCCCTCGGGTTTTAGGGAATGATTTGGGATGGAGGGGATCTGGAAAATCATCTCATCCCACCCCTCCCATGGCAGGGACCCCTCCCCCTGCCCCAGGCTGCTCCCAGCCCCAATGGCCAGCCTGGCCTTGGGCACTGCCAGGGATCCAGGGGCAGCCACAGCTGCTCTGGCAATTCCAGCCCAGCCCCTGCCCACCCTCCCAGCCAGCAATTCCCAATTCCCAGGATCCCAGCCAGCCCTGCCCTCTGGCACTGGGAAGCCATTCCCTGGCTCCTGGCCCTCCAGCCCTTGTCCCCAGTCCCTCTGCAGCTCTCCTGGAGCCCCTTCAGGCCCTGCAAGGGGCTCTGAGCTCTCCCTGGAGCTTCTCCTCTCCAGGGGAACATTCCCAGCTCTCCCAGCCTGGCTCTAGCCCTGGGAGCAGCTCTGTGGATTCCTCTGGAATCTCTCCAGCAGCTCCATCAGTGTCTCCAATGATCCCAATTTTCCCAGGAGCTTTATAAACATAGAACAACTCCCACAGATTTTTTAGGACACTCCAAACCGCCTCAGCAGGACGGGATCTGCCAGGGACACCTCCCTCTATCCCAGATTGCTCCAAGCCCATCCAACCTCAGCTTGGACACTTCCAGGGATGGGAAATCCACTGGGAAACCTTTTCCAGGGCCTCCTCATTGCCTGGGGATGGAATTTTTGCCTCCCATCCAATCCAGGTCTCTCCCCTGTTGGTTTGAAACCATTCCTTGTCCATGTACCAGGTGCTTTCCTTCCCTTCCCACAGGAAAATGGGAATTCCAGCAGTGGCTCCACAATCCCAAAGCACAGATCCAGGAGATCTCCCGGGCATGAGGGACACTCCCTAAAGATCCCATTCCAAAGCCATCCCTGTGATCCAGGAGGAAGCAGTGACCCTTCCCTGGTGGCTCCATCAGCAGCTCATCCCCCTGGTGCTCCAGGAGCTCGGAAATTCCCAGCTGGATCCATGGTGAGCAATGGAAGCCCATCCCTCTTTTCCCACATGGGCAAAGACACAATGAATGTGAAAATTTTGGGATAAATATCCATGAATAAAGCAGGAAAGAGCTGCTGCAGGAACCATTTTTCATCGGCAAACAGAGCCTTCTCCATGTGTTTATCCAGGGAAATGAGGGAACAGAATAACCTGGGTTTGGGGGAAAGCAGAACAACTGGAATTCCCTTTGGAATGTCGAGGATATTCCCATGTTGGGGTTGGTATAAACCTGCCAATTCCTGACACACCTGGGCAATTCCAGGGATCTTTGATACAAGATCCCAGAAATAGGAAAAAAAAAGTGGATTTTTATAAAATTTAAGAGCAAAAATTCCCATTCCCAGGAGTTAAGGATGGAAAATTTGGGATGGTTTTCCTACAAATGGATTTCTTTGAAAGCTGGGAGTGACCCTCACCCTGCATTCCCAAGAGGAATAGGAATGAGAGAAGCTCATCCACACCTTTTCCAAAGGCCTCTGGGAATTCCAGGGTTAAAATGGGCCATTGCCAGAAGTCTGGAATTCCTCAGGAATTTCTCAGGAATTCCTTGGTCCTGGCAGCTCCCAGATGTCCCATCCAGGCTGGAGCAGATCTGGAGCCTGGAGGTCACCCCAAGGATCCTGGTGATCCCTGGAGCCCCCCAGCTTCCCTCTGGATTCCCCCTTTGCTTCCTCACATCCCATTCCTCAGAGGGGTCTTTTCCATGGCTCAGGGAAAAGTTTTTCCAGCTGCTCCCACTCTTTCCTCTCCTCTCTTTGAATCCAAGGCACATCCAGGCCCTCATCACCCGAGGAGAATTAAGGTGTAGAATTCCTCCTGTCCTGCTCTTATCCCAGGGAGGAGCTGCTGCTTTCTCCAATCCCACCCCATCCCATCCCATCCCATCCCATGGATCCCATCCCATCCCATGGATCCCATCCCAATTCCCATTCCCATTCCCATCCCATCCCCATCCCCATCCCACCCCACCCCACCCCATCCCATTCCATCCCAATTCCCATCCTATTCCATGGATCCCATCC